>VMDR010030872.1:0-12229 GCA_007922815.1 Macrotus californicus
TTTATCCGACTGAAAGGTGAGGATGTGTGTTCCCACAAACATCTGTTTTATTCGATAATAATCCAGAAGAGGTATTTCCTGTGTTTGGCTAGATATTGAACTTTGTTGACAACTTCCAGGAAAGGCCACTGAGACTTTTCCCCCGGGGAGATCTTTTGAGAAAATTTTAAACTTTGGCGTCATACCCAGGTCAGAGCCTTGGAAAGCCTTGCTTCTCACCTCGCTGCTAGCATGCTCTTGCTGGTAGAGGGGAGAAAAAAAATTTCCTTCTACCCTTGTAGGTTCTTTGGCTGGTCTAATAACCAGATTAACATAAAACAGATTAGCAGGAGAAAAGCAAGTTTAATTTTGTATGCACAGCAGCCCTATAAAAATAAGAGCCCAACCCTGAACCAGGGAATGGGATTGGGGTCTGGGGCTTCAGAGGGTAGGAGAGCGAGTCACAGGATGCTAAGAAGAGCTAATGCTTGGTAATTAGATGTTTGTCCTGCCATGCAAATAGGTCTTTCTTATAAACACTATCTCTGGTAATAGCTTTCTTTCTGAGCCAGGCCCTTATCTACAGTCTTTTAGGTTGTTAAGGGAATGGTAAATGTTCTTCTTGAGTGTGCTGGGTCTTAATTCCCTTCAGCTCAAAGTAATCCACACACGAAAGTGGCATATTCTGCTCCCCCTCACTGGGAAAATGTTATCAATCATTTATTATTATTTCCCACGGGTATCTTGAGTCTGGACTCTGATATAATAGCAAATCTCTTACCATCTCTGAAGAATTCTTTCCCGAAATTTACCATTTTTTTTTCTCCAAATGTGTGTCTGCGTGTCCCTGACTGATCATAATGTGAACCCTGTATGTTTCGTCATCAGAGTCCAAAAATAACCCTTGACCTCAGAATTCACAACTCACCAAGCTATCTTATGACAAACATACTTCTTTTAGCATAGGAAATATTTGGATTTTGTATTATGATTCAAACTGCATCTGCTTTTTCATCTGAGGGCATTATCTTAATAAAAAAAATTTGGTTCCAAAAGTAAAACTTTATTTTAGAATTGGATCTCTCTATAATTTCAGTGAATGAGAGAATGCATCAAAGCAGATATTATGTTCAAATCAGTTATTACATTTTATAGATAGCCTTTTGTGTACAAAAGGAAGGAATAAATCAACTAAACCAATATCTGTTTATTTACCAGGGCTATGTTTTCACACTTTTCAGAAATGTATTATCTAGCATTGCTGCCTAATATACTTGGAGAATATTGTTTCCCTCTGTGTTTTCTGATGTAATCTGGAAAAATAAAAACCAGAAGCAAACAGAACTCTGTCATTCTATTTTTGTTGGAAGCAAGACAGTTGTTATTTTATTTGGCTTGGGGGAAAATAAAGGAAGCATTTCTGATTTGGAAACTTTCCCAGATTTAAAAATAATATTTGACAGTGTGAGGGGCAGAGCCCGTGTGGCATCCTTTGTGTATAGATGGCATAAATCCGTTCATTCGCAGTCATTTTTTTCTCTCTTTAGATAGTCAAATAAACCCCATTTATGTGTGAAGATAATTGCAGGGACATTGAACACCAATGAAAAAAGCACCACATTTTAACAGTAAGCTGTTAGGAATGAACTGTTCAAGAGAATCAATATGGTATAGTGGTGAGTTCAGCTTCTGAACCAGACACACCTGGCTTTGAATCCATCTCACCTTATTTTCAAATCTCCGAAAAGGGGATGATAAGAGTATCCGAGTGATTAGTCTGTTGTGAAAATTAAACGAAACTAAACTATAAGGCTCGCAGCTCTGTGTCTGACCCACAGTGAATCCCTTCCTGCACCTCCAAGGAAACCACTAGCATAGACATACAAGAAAAAAAAACCCACAGAGAATAGCTTCACGGTTCACATGAGGAATCTAGTATTTGGGAATTACTGATGAGTTTGAAAACACAGAAAAGAAAGGCAATGAAGACAGCCTTGGAGGTGACACAGGGAGTAGAGGTGTCTGGCTTTAGGAAAAAAATACTGTCACTGAAAGGAGCAATTCATAGGAAATCAGGGCTGTCCAGGTATAATGGAGCTTTGGGGATGACTACGGCCAAAGACAGGCGATTGTTGTGCAGGACGCTGTGTTCATCTGAATGAAGCCTCACTGCTGGCCTTGACATGGAAGGCCTCCACCGTAGCTCTGGTTAATGTCCACACCATTACCACCAAGCTGTCTGCAAACTGGACCTTCCTGAAAAGATCCTGCACTTTCTGGCCTCTGTGGCTTTGTTGGTGCTATGCCTTCTGGTTTGCTTCTTCTTTTCTTTTAATCTTCAAATTTTTAACCATATTCCCTATTGCATCTAAAAGCCTCCTTCTCCTTCCCAGATTCCAACAAGATTGAATTCTTCCTCCTGTTCAGATTTTGACCTGCCCTTACCACTATTTTGGGCACTTTTTCGTAGCACCTACATTAGTCACCTTGATTATAGTTCCTGCAACTGTCTCATTACAGCTTCTAAATTTGTACGCAACTTGAGGGCAGAGACAGCCTCATTCGTTTTTATGTCCCCTTTGCATGGTACATGGTAGGCACTAAATACGTGGTCGTTGATAGATAGGACAGTCAGATCGTAGACATATTTCCAGCTTGGCATTTTTTATGATCACATAATGGTAAAAATTGCACCAAATGTTTATTAAGCATCTCCTGTGTACCAGGCATCATGCTAGGTTCTGTGAACAGGATTGAGTTGATTCCTTCTACTCTACGTTTTACAGGCTGATGAGGAAAACACTTTAGGCAATTCATTAGAATTGCATTGAGCATTAGGAAAGACATAGAAAGAGAAAGGCTCTAACTAAATAGCTCATTTTTTAGAAAGGAGAAAGCTGATGTTAATACCAAAAAAGTTAAGTGGATTAGTTAGCAAATTCTGAAACTCTGTACCCGTGACTGATTTAGGCATGAAATTGCAATATATTATGAGCCATAGGAGCTGCTCTGAGCTTTAGCAGTAAGAGGTGGCCTATAAATTCAGATTCATTAATAAAGGAGGTAGGTTGGGAAGTCAGGAGCATTAGCTCACGGAAACAATGCACTAATGCAGCATGAAATATACTGAGGTCGGCCATTTATTGTCCCCTCAGCTGACATAAAGTTATTGTTGAATTATTGGCTGTAGCAAAGATGGCAAAGTGATATAGAGGCATAATATCTATTATATACAAATACAGGCATATATTCTTTGAATATATGGATAGATGCTTCGATTTTATCTTATTCCATTAATTTAACTTGGTGTTAGGATGTAGGACTTAAAGCACCGTAAATCACTGGAATAATTTCAGGGCACTTACCTAAGAGCAATGTTATCTCTTGGGCTTAAAACTACTCTGATTACTCCCAATAATGTCTAGAAAAACACTTAACCAGATGTTCCATATTCTCTTGAGAGTCATCTTTCTAAAAGTAGATGGCAGAAAAAAATTGACTTTGAATAATATAATGATATATCAGGATTTTAATACTTAATTTTATTCCTCTGAATGAAGATATAATTTGGCCTGCAAGCAATAAAGGCCATTTGAATTTTCTTTCTACTTTACCCAAATTTATATCAAACTGCAAAAACTTGGTAACATTTCTGGGTGAGGTAAGAGAGTTGTTTTTTTCTTTTTTGGTAGAAATTAAAAAGAAAGTGATTAACCAGCTAAAATGCCAACCAAGCCACTGACTTTCCTTTCCTGGGGATTACACTATCTACTAGAAAACTATTCACACTTCTTCATATTCCCATTTTTTAAAATTCCCGATGGAATGATGGAAGCACTTTGTCCACTTTGAACAGGCCATTGAGTACAGCATAGAATGAGGAAGATTTGTGTTCTAATTCCACAGCTTATGAGCTGTGTAATTTTGAGTAACTTATGGAACCACCCAAGGCCTCAGCTTCCATATCTATAAAATAGAAGTTATAATATTACCTTCTTGATTGAGCTGTGAGAATTTAAATGTGTTAATGCATCAAATGCTTAGCGTAAAGCCTGATGTACAGTAAGGTCTCAACAAATGACAGTAGTTATAACTATTAATTGTATCTTGATTAATCTCTACCTCTCCTAGGATGTGCATGAACAATACTGTTTCAATGAACAGAAGAGGGAATCCACATTCTGTTCCCCAGAGTTCTTGAAACAGTGAAATCAGTAAAAAAGAATAGGTATAATGATCTGGATTCTTTCAGTTATAAGTGACAGAAACACAGTTTAATCTCCACAAAGCCAAAAATGGGATTTATTGGAAGGGGTATGTGTGAGGGAAATGATATCTGTTGCCTGTTATCAAGAACAGAAGTTCAAATACTTCTGCCTATTGCTTCCTGGTATCAGAGTCACTAAGGAAAATGCAATAGTCAAGCACTGGATAGAAAGACACTTTATTCACATACATAAGAGGCAGAGCAAGGTCAGCTCCAATAGTGGATGACAGTCCCCCATGGCCAACAAGTTTCTCCTAGCCAAAGCAGGGCAATTGGCCTGATGCACTCCTCTTGTGTTGCAGTAGAAGGACCCACCCACAGGGGGTAGGTGTCATACTGGAGCTGGCCAGCTGACACGTAACCATCACATGCTTAAGCAGGACAAAAGAGTACATGCACAATGAGTCTGAAACAGGGCAAGTTATTCCCATAGAAGATGGTAAGTCCAGCACAGGCTTTGGGACCCTTTATCTCTTGGTAAGAAAGTGTTTCAGGTGTAGCACCCATTCTTATGTGGCCAAGTAGGGGTAGAAAAACTGCATGTATAAGTCTGCATTTGCCAACAGTATGAGTATCTGTGGAACTGAAGAACGTATCATGGAAGTAACTTACCTCAGTACATGAAAACCATCAGTTAATATCTCTGCCTGCTTCTCATCTCTGCTTATTGGCCTCATTTTCTCTTCTTATCAAATGAATTTCTTACAGCACAGATCATGGCTGCTAGCAAATTCCAAGGCCACATTCAGCAGCTTGGCAACCAGTAATGAAAGAGCATCTCTTTCTCTCTCAGCTTCTACTTGAAAAATTCTAGGGAAGGACTTGAATTGGTCAGGTGTCCTTTCCTTGGATTGCTCACTGTGATCAGGGATTGGCCTACTATGAATGGCCTATCCCGGGCCACCTCTGTGACCTGAAGCTGATATGCTATGTGCATGCTAGGGGGTGTGGTGGGGTAGGGGTTGAAAGTAGAATCTCTTCAGCATAGACATGACCACATAGGGAAGAAATCTTAGAGACAGTTTTTTCACATTGTTCATTTTACAGACAAGAAAATGGAACCTAGAGACAACCAAAGTTTGTTCAGGGTTACCTGGTATGAACCTCCTGAGGAAGTGTTCTCTGCTGGCTGGAAGGAGCCTTATCTTCATTTGGTCATGGGTGGCAAGTGCAGTCACTCAAAGGGACTCAAAGCACTTTGTAAGTGCCCACCAGAACTCCAGTAGGTTTTCTTAGTTGGATTAAATATTTGAAGAGGGACATAGGGTGCCAGAGGGCAGACAGGGTCACACAGTTTGCAGTTTCCATCCCTTGGCACTGTCATTCCCTTCAAACCTCAGTGGGACCCAGACACCCTCATTGGATTTACTTCTGAGGACCAATTCTGTGAACACAAGCTTGGGAAGTTTTATCGGCCAGCATAGCTGGCTCAGGCATGACTAAGTGGCAGCTGAGAATCACTTTTCAAATTCTGCATAAGAGAGGAGCCAGTTATAATGTTGCCTCTGAGCTTCACTTCCTATCTTCCAGGTCCCTACAGGATTCTGCTCAGGATGGGAGTAGCCTGGTCTTATCTCCTAACTGGTTTTCAGTTCCCACACTGGGGAACACTAGGAGGTGTTTCAGGGCTGTGCTGGGCGTGTGGGAGCCACAAGATAAAGATTAGTTTTTAGGTTTGGCAATTAAAAATGTGACTTACAATTAAGATAAACACCCAAATATTGTGGGATGAAATTTAAACAGTATTTGAATGTTTATGATGAATCAGGAGATTTTAAAGTTATTTTGATTTTGCTGTCAATGTCCTGGCCCTGTGTCCCTGATTCCTCAGGGGTGAGCTTTTATTCTCATTAACTGTTAGGAGTACCTTAGATGGAAAGTGTGTCTCTTCTGTCATTTCTTACTTTGTATATTATTCACTCTACCTTTTAAAAATTAGGTTAGCTAGTGTTTTATATATTTTATACATTTTGTTTATATATATTTTCAAGTCTTTTATCACAGCAGTGTTTCCTTGAATTATAGTTAAATTTTTTTTTTAATCCTTACCCCAGGATATGTTTATTGATTTCAGAGGAAGAGAGAGAGAGAGAGAGAGAGAGAGATCGATCAGCTGCCTCCCACTTGTGCCCCAGTTGGGAATCAAACTAGTAACCCAGGCATGTGCCCTGACTGGGGATTCAACCCACAACCTTTTGGTGCATGAGATGATGCTCCAACCAACTGAGCCGCCTGGCAAGGGCTTCTTGAATCATAGTTTTAAATATTTGTTTGTGCCATTGCTTTGGTTTTCTTTTCTGGGGACTCGAGTAAAATGTGTACTACGTTTCCCTGTCTGGCTCCTTTACCATTTTTTCTTTGTTTTAATCATTTCTTTCCTAGAGGCCTTTTACTTCCTTGAATTTTCCTATGCCATTTTCCTTTTACCTCTTTTTATGCTTTAATTCCTTTCTGTGCTTTTAATTGTGCTTGTTTTCTTTTGTGTTGTCTTTGTGTTTCTTCTAATGTATTCATTATCTTTTAAATGTCAATATTATCTAATATGTATTTTAATTTCAGTAAGCATTCTTTCACATCTTTCTGTCCTCACCCCCATAACTCTTTGAGGTATTAGATTATATTCTTTTTCTTTCTTCCTTTTTTTTAGTTGAGGTATCATTGACATAGAACATTACATTAGTTTCAGATGTACAATGAAATGATTTCACATCTCTCTTTTCTTTTGCATGTTTAGGTAGGATGGGTTTGCCTGGGCTGCTATGGGGGGTTCCTATGGAAGGATAATAGGTCGGGGTGTCTCACAGCTGCTTATCTTGAGGACTCCCTCTTCTATTGCTATGTTGAAAGACTCCAAACGTGGCCATATCTCTGTCTCTCAGAGTTGAATTTGATTCAAAAACTTGTGCTGCCTCAGCCTGTGCGCCTTGCTTCGAGGACATGCACTTACACATTCTGTAATTTGGGGACTTTTGGGGATCTGTGTCCTGGGTCTGTACCCCTAGCACGCGAAGCCTTTCTCTACCTCCGGTGTTGTCTAACCTGCTCAACTTGGCTGCCGTCTCTGTAATCTTTCCTTAGGGTGAGAACTTGTCCCTCTGAAAGGGAGCATTTTATGTATATGCATATTTCTGATTCTCTTAAGGGCTCAGAGCAGCAAAACCTTGTTTGATTTTTTTTTCCTGTTCACGAACAGAATACTTTGCCCTCACTTGAAGCCTCTGAGAATTTTTCCCAATTTTTTCTACAGTCTCAGATCCTTCAACAGGGTTCTGCTCAGAGAGTGTTCTTCATTTGGGATCTTTTGGGTTGTGTTTCTGCATCTTGCTGGTTATTGGTTGTCCCTTTTCACTTTCTGCTGCTCCTGCCGCTCCTGTCTTCTTTTGGTGTAACACCTGCTGCCTGTGGGGAGGGTGGACAGCCCCAGCCGCACTGCAGGACTCCTACCGTCCCCATCACCTGGCGGCGTGGACGTGCTATTGATCGACTTAGAAAAACTATCTTGTTAGTCCTATTAGGACTTTACGAAGAGTTTTAGGGAGATAAAAAAAAGAAATGATATTTCTGACAATGTTACCAGAAATTCGAATCTAGAATTAGAATAATATAATTAGCATTGATTTCAGAAAGCATCATTTAAAGTTGTTTCTGTGGAGATACCAAAAGAAAGCACGTTCATGTCAGTTAATTTCGTGTGATTTATCTGTTCATAGTAAAATGTACATTCACTAACCATTTAAATCTGCCTATTTGTCTGCATATGCATCTAATTTTAAACTTGGAATTTGTGTTTGATAAGGCATTTTCCTGGATATGCATGCATTATGAATAGTCACCCAAAATTCTACACCCTGAGTCTGTAATTATATTATTCCCCACGTTCCCCACCCCACTGCGCTCGATGAGAAGTAGGTTTCCATGTTATATACTCATAGCATCCTGCACCTTTCATTTCTGACACTGATCATGAATTGTAATTACATAGTAATTTGTAGGCTATATTAGCTTCCTAGGGCTGCCATAACAGATTGCCCCAACCTTAGTGGCCTAAAATAAGAGAAATTTATTCTCACACAGTTCTGGAGGCCAGAGGCCAGGAGATAAGATGGTGGAAGGCTACACTCTCTCCAGAGGCTTTGTGAGAGATCACTTCCCTGCCCCTGTGTTTCTGGTGGCTGCAGGCAATCCTTCATGTTCTTCGGCTTGTGGCTGTCTCTTTGCAGTCTCTGCCTCCCCTTCACATCATCTTCTCTTTGTGTGTCCAATCTCTCTCTGCTTCTCTCTTAAGGATACGTGTGATTGCATTTAGGGTTAGCCCAAATAATTTAGGGTAAGTTCTTTTTCTCAAGATCTTTAACTTAATCCCACTTTTGCCATATTAGATAGTAATCACAGGCTTTAGGGATTACAACATGGACATCTCCTTAGGGCCACCATTTACCTCACTTCAATACCAATCCTCCAACCAAATATCTGGCTCTTTTGGTTTCTAAGTTCCATAATCATGCCCCTTTCTCTTTTAGTCTATCCCTAGTTCCCAGTACTGTACCTGAGTTATAGTGGTTAATAAATAAATTGCTGTGGAATGAATCAATCAATCCATGAATTCTGTATAATTGCATCTCCATGTTTTGAGTTAGTCTGTGGCCTTAACCTCAAGCAATCTGTTCTACCTATAATTGAATGGGGAAGTATCGTATGAATTCAAACGACCAAACCAATATTTGTATAAAGACATGGTATGATGCATGGACTAGCTCTTTTTGAATTACTTTAAGTGCTTTCTAGAATTTTGAAATCGTTTTTTCCCCTTTATCATACTTGAGAGCTCCATGAATTGTACCCTGTGCTCTCCTTCTTATGTGACATATGGCAACTATCTTAGTGTCTTATTGCCATCCATTTTTCTTATATGTTTGGCTTGATGGCATTGTACTAAGACAATTGCTTCAGGACTGATGGATTATCTTAGTGACCAGCTCATTTTACCACTTGTTGTTCAGAATTTCTTTTAAAATTAATGTATACACTGTCTACTTCTAATAAAATTTTGAAAAAACTTCCATAGTTAACTTGAACAAGAAAGACAATAAAAATATTTTTGAAAATGCCAGAAATAAAGTACAAAAAAGAGAAGTATATATTTAGTAGCCACTCAGGATCAGGTAGTTATTGTAATCATGTTCTAAATCAAGCAGTGATATTACTGTTGATTGGAAAAGAAACATTATTTAATTAATGAATTAAAGAAAAGAGAAAACTATAAGTTCATTACAAGTACAAAGATTTTTCTGACTCTGGGCTCTAGGTTGAAAAATTAAGTGTGTACATTTCACCTTCAAGCTGTCTTCTGTTATTCATCAAATTCAACTCTCCCCACTCTACTCCCTATGTTCCTTCTGAAGCTACTTTCAGTTGCAAATTTCTTTGTGACTTTTTGTATATATATATATATATATATATATATATATATATATATATATGAATCATGAGGAGGATGAACAGCAGGCAGTAGCAAAGTACATTAGGACATTTCTCTAAATACATTATGCTTCTAAATAGTGTACATTTAAATAACCAAAGTCAGTTTTTTTTAAATAACCAGGATCGAGGAGTCCTTCAAGATGTTTGGGCTTTGATATACTCACTTCACTATTGGTAGGAATAACTAGCCTACAACACGATGCTACAACATGCATACGTACTTGGCAGATATTAATACTGAATGAGTAAGTCACTGAAGAGAAGAAGGCATTTAGAGCTAGAATGTAGCTCTACTTTCCTTCTGTATTTCATATAATTTCAGGAGATCAGACATCAGGTATAATTCCCCAGTCCCTCCCTCTCTGCTCACAAGCTTATCTCTACCATACACCGTCTTTCTTGTCTTCCTCGTGTGTTAATGGAGGTCTTTCTCCTCTTTCCCAAGAACAATTCTTTCACCTTGTTAGGGATCATGTCCTTTGGATCTCATAAGGAACTGGGTTCTACCCCCTATGTGCTCTCTTTATAATTTCAACTGTTCTGTTAGCTCTTTTCTTTCTCTACATAAACACACTCAAGTGTATTTCATTTTGATAAATACAAATGTACAAAATCTCACAAATCCATAGCCCTTTCACAATTAAAATTTTAACAAGTAATCTTATGTTCCTTGTTTCACTCATTCACCTCCTCATTTATTCACTTGTTATTCACCAAACATTGATTGACTCTTAACTATTAGAATACAATAATGACCAAGACACCTCATAAGAGTGATATACTCAAAGAAATAACAGTATAATAGAATAGAGGTTCAACTAGTGTTTTTGATAGATGTAAAATAACACGTTATAGGCTCTTTGTTATTTTTTCATCAACAGCTGGAGTTATTTCCCCTCCCCTTTGATATAGGTTGGACCTAGTGAGTTGCTTGGCCAATAGAACACAGTGGAAATGATGTTCAGGGCTTTCAGCCTAGGTCTTAATAAACAGAAGGGGTACAGAACAAGATTCCCCAAAATATGGCACTTGGGCATGAGGACCATTTACAGATAAAGGCAATCAGGACCCAGCAGTCCCATGAAAAGCTCTTCCTCCTTAACTGCCTAGAAGAAATATAAATTTCCTCATTTGTGAGAAAATTCTGCAGTTATTAGGGAAATTTACATTGGAAAGGGGACCTGTACCAGGAAGAGAACTATTATCAGAGTTAACTTTTTACCTGGGAAACTTACCTGCATAATAAGGCAACATTTGTTTTCTAAACATCTCCTCTCATCCCCGTGAATGGCCCTCCTCCCCTTTGTCACCGCAGACCCTTATCCCTGTCCTTAGCTCAGGATATTATATAAGCCTCAATTGCCTGTCTGCTTTTTGAGTCTCATATCCTTGTGGAGCTTCCTTACAGATGTAATTATATTTGTTTTTTTTTTTCCTGTTAATCTGTTTCATATCATCTCAATTGTTGGAAGGGTCACAGAACCTAGGAAGGTAGAAGGAAAAATTTTCTTCCCTTCCAAAACCTTGCAGCTCTGACTGGATTTCTTAGAATGTTGTCTCTGGTGACATTCCTTCTCAGATCACAGACACCGTGCTGTGAGAAACCCACATCAACTGGAAGAACTGACTGCCAGCTCTAGCTGAGCTTTCAGCTGCTAGTGAGCAGCAACTTCCAGCCAAGTAAACGCATTATTTTGGAGAGCCACCCAGACAAGCCCTCAGGTGGCCCTAGCCCCAGCTGCTCTGCGGCTGCAACAACATGGCAAGTCCCAAGAAAATGCTGCCCACTGAATCCAGAGAACTCCCAGAACCATAAGAGATAAGAAATTGGGTTTTTTTGCCACTCTATTTTGTGATGGCTTGTTATACAGCAATAACTAGACAGCCACACATGTGGAGCAGTACCTACCCCAGGCTTGCTGGGGAGAATAAGGGCAGGCTTCCCAGGGGGATGTGATCTGGTATCATTTTGTGCCCTTGAGAATTCAAATGGACAAAAGTGTGATCCATGTTTGCCATGAGCTTATACACTAACACCATGGTCAAAAGCTCACGGGTTTATAAGGAATGATGAAGCCAATAATAGCATGCACCTGGGCACCAGTTGTAGCATTTCCTCCAATTGATATCCCTGGGAGTATAAATAAATAAATAGATTAAAAAATAAATAATAAATTGGCATGCTTTTAAAAAAATTGTTACATATTCCCATACATTTAAGAAACACTATGTTAATCAAAGTAAAACAAAATTGGTTTAGAGGAGAACTTCTCAGAACTTTTAACACATTGAAGGTCTTTGTAAATCTCTAAGAGTGGAAATTAACTGATAAATTTATTTTTTCCTCATACACTAACTATTCCATAGTATGTCAGTGAGGGACATGCTATTCTATTGTGTTTCTATATTTCAATAACAGCTAAGGAGAAAGAAAGAGACTAAGAAACAATGGTATTGCTGTTTTCCTTTCTTAGGGAGGTAGTGCGGCATTCCAGGAAATAT
>VMDR010030873.1:0-12225 GCA_007922815.1 Macrotus californicus
AATGAGTAGCCAACAGTTAAAAATCAGCTGATTTCACATAGAAATGAATTCATAGATATCTGACTTCTCTTGAAAAATCAGAAAATCTTGGATTATTGGGTTCTGTAATCTTCATTGAATCTAGAGAAGCTGTAACTTTCAGATAAGACATGCATTTTTCATTGATGTTTCTGTCCTACTTTCAAAGGCTGGGGGTTTACAAATTCTACATTACACAGTAAGGTCTCTTTGTCTATTTACATTATGATTTGAATTATGTAAATTCATCAAATATATATCTTTCCCAGAATATAGTCACTGCTTAAAAAGATGTTGGGGTACTCTGTTCATTTGACCATTCTTCAAGACTCTCTCATTTATCATCTGTCAGCAGTCAGGTTAGTAACTTCCTCCATCTCTGACTTCTCTTAGTTGGTTAGTCTCTTCTTCCTCCCTTTAAAAATGATAGAGATATTCTATGACAGATGAATTTCTATTAAATAAATAAAACCCTTAACAGGAGTAAATGATCACTTACAGACTCATTAGAAAATTGGTGGTGAAAGTTTTATCATTCAATATTAGAGAGATTGCAAGGCTTCATCACGTTTCTCCAACACAAATGATTCCATTGTAGACACTGG
Source organism: Macrotus californicus (assembly GCA_007922815.1). NCBI lineage: Eukaryota > Metazoa > Chordata > Mammalia > Chiroptera > Phyllostomidae > Macrotus > Macrotus californicus. Next base: position 624 of record VMDR010030873.1, read on the forward strand.
ATCTCACTGGTCCAAAATACATTTGAATAAAAATGATTTCCACCAATGACTAGGCAATACCCATGTTACACGTGCTTTGCAAGAAAATAAGGTGATATTACCCCAACACGTCTTACATTATGCTGGATACAGCCACATTTAGCTTGCTCAGAAAGCCATACGCATTCCTGCTGCTCTCAGAGCACTCCAAGCACACTCCCTAGGACATTTGCACTTCCCATTCTCTTGTCCTGACATGCTCTTCGCTGAGATAGTCACGTGGCTTACTTCCTTACTTTTTTCAGTCTCTATTTAAATGTCCTTTCCTCAGAAAGACCCTTCTGTATCATCATAAAATAGCAGCCCGACCACCAGCCACCAACTTACCCTGCTCTATTTTCCCCAATGCCATTTACTACTACCTGGCCCGTACTTACTAATATCTGTTTCTACTTTTGTGGCCCCTTCCCAATGTAATCCCCATGAGGAGAGGGACTTGTTTTATCCCAGTGCCTTGAAGAGCACCTGGAACTTTGTAGGAAACATCTGATGAATGAATGAACCTGTATGTCTCTGAATCATTGCAATTCTGTTAACTCTTGTCCCAACATTTGGCATTTGAAAGAGTCAATAGTCACTAAGACATATACCCTTTACGCTTCCCTACATGAGTTTAGGTATCTCTAAAGATGAAAGCAGAATAACCTATAAAGTGGGTATTTTCTCCTATTTCCTATTTGCTATCTGTTTTTGAAAACAATACATTTCCTCTGCATCACATGTGAATTGTTATTCTCTGAGCACCTTTTTCTCAAGTATTTTATATGATACTTGGTAAAGAAGACATCAGTGTGTCATTCGAATATCCTCTTTGCAAGCATTAGAACAAAAATGGAAGGATCCCAACCCTCAAACACACCCCATCATCCCACACCCCACCCTTCACTTTTGGAAGAAGGATGGCTGGCTTCCCTTTTATCAGAACATCATGCGATGAAAGCCAGGTGGTGAAAAAGACTGCCAAGAGCATTTCAATTCTTTTTCTGAAATGTTTAAACATATCTGTTTGTGTTGTGAACATTTCCAATTCCATTAAGGCAAAATATCAAGGATTCAATGACTAACTTCTCAGAAAAGTGCTGGCATGATGGCTACATTCTGAGAAATCAAGAGCCTATTTCTAAGGAGCATATCAGATTTGAAAGCATGTTCAGTGAAATGACCAACCTCCTTACCCTCCCCTGGAGCCCTTTCAGAGCAACTCAGCTTATCAGTGAGCTGAGCTGCCAGGAACATGTGTACAAAGGGCAAAATAGACGACTCATTTTCATTCTAAAGTGGGGACAGTGCAGAAGTGACTCTTACACTCACTCAACTCATTCTGTCATCCTTAACTTGAGAAAATAACTTATTTTTCTCTCAAAGATAATACTCTCTATGTGACATGTTACAAGTAGGCAGCCTTCTGAAGTGCTTTAGAAAAATAGTATTCTGGGAATATGCAATGTACAGAGTCCTTAAACAGCTTACTATATGTCTAGATTAACAGAAGATTTAGCATATCGCTATGATATACCATTCATTTGGGACAATTCGCATGAAGTCTGTATTTTGCTGCAATGACATACAAATTCCCAGACATGTTCTTCTAGAAAAGCACAGATAAAGGTATAATCAAACAAAGTAAATGTTTTAGAAATTCCTTTAGAAAATAGAGAAGACAATTGTCAACCAAGGAACACGGGTTTGTGCGACATGTTGTGAACTGTCAGTGAGAACTCAGTGAGGAGGAACATTCACCCATCAGGTTCCATGTGGAATTCCTTGGCAATGGGAGCATGTAGACTGAACTGTCCTCTGAAATCTACACTTTGGTATCTTAAAGTCCATTCTGGATGGCACCATCCGATAGAAGATAGCCTATGTCAAAGCATTGCCAAGTTAGAATTTCCGAAAACAATTCTCCTCCTACCCTGTATCTTCTTTTGAAAATTTCTAATAATAAGAATGTCTCCAGAGAGAAAATCATTAGAAGGTTGAAAACTTATGAAATGATTATAGTTGCTTACGATGAAAATGGAATCATTGCCTTATTATTTCTCCAGGCTGACAGTTTGTATTCTGGGAACCCAGGGGTATACGCTATTACCTAAATGTTCACCTGATATCAAAACACCTCAGGTCCACCTCTGCATAACTTCTGTCCAGTCACATGCATTTAATATATGAGACCTTATCAATTATGTACACATTATACCCCAAGAACTGTGTAGAGAGATAACAGCATTTTTTTTTAAAGTAAGCTTAGCTGTCAGTGTTCAAAGGAAAGATTTCAAAACCTTCTGCTTGAGATAAGAGTGTAAACCTTTGTCAGACTGGTATCTTTTAGAAACCATCAAGCCTACGACAGAAAAAAAATACAACTATTAAAACGCACACACACTGCTGGCTGTGGCGCTGTTGTGACAACCAGCAGTGTCGGCGTCCGTCAATTATCTTCACAAATGCCTCTTGTGCTAATGAGCACTCACAGAATCAGCAGACTTTTCTGGCAGGGAGAAAAGATCAGTTTCATTGCTTGCAGAACTAATTCAGGGTACAAAAGTGAAGGCTCCACCATCGCTGCCTCTTTTACTGCTCCTTTTGTAAAGGCTTTTGATGTGTGCTGAAGAGCCCGGCCTGTGTTGGGGCCTCTTCATCTCCAGTTCATTGCCCGCCATTAACATACATATCCATATGAAAAGTTCGGTAAGTCACTAACAGCTGTCCCGAAGGAGTTGGAGAAGGAAGGGGAAAAAGGACCTATTCCTTCTCCAAATGCTGACAATACTATTTAGCTCTTTTTTGGCAATGATATACCTAACTTTTTAAAGCCGCCTTTCACTCGGAAAGGGACCAGGCATAATACAACATTGAAACACATCGTGGTTTTTCATTTTGAAACGGTCGTTGGCTGTATTCAGGGGGGAAAAGTCTATAGTCACCAGATGCAAAGGAAATCCATCATTCATGATACATATGTACATGGTGTGGACACACACACATGCACACACACACACTCGCTCTGTATTGTTTTCACAGGATGCTAAATAACCTCACAGCTTCCATTGAGCCCAGAGGGAAAGCCCCTGCCGCAGATGCTCGTGAGAGGTTCTGTGCCCACTGCCTTCTGCGATTTATGACACCGACAGTTATCTATGGTCGACTTGATATCAATGGATCCCGTCGTAGAAAAGAAAGTACTGAAAGTATTACCCAAATTGTGCCATCGTGTTTTTTACCGATTTAATCATTTTTTTTTCTAGATGAGTTGTTGAAAACTTTCAAGCAAAGAAAAAGACAAGTCGAGAAATTTATAGGTCATGGTTTTGCACATGAGAAATTCGTACTATACATTTTCAAGTTTGATAAGACCATTTAAAGATGGCTGCACGATTATTTTATGATATCGTCCATGGTAGACAATTACTGAAGAAAGTGATAAAGGTCAGCTAATACACACTTTACAAGATAGAAATAGTTAGCTTTCCTTGAGGAAGAGGACCTGAAGACTAGAAGGGGAACAAATAGATTTTAAATTAATATAAAAGAGTGCTTCTTAATCGTTTGGCTGGGGGCTTAGTTCTGCCAAACTTAGGAAGAAGACATGTGCTCCCCACCCCCCCCCCGAGTTCATGACCCTGGGGGGCCATCTCAAGGCGCACGTTGCACCCAACGTTTGCTAGGCCTGAGCTGGAAAAGAGGGTAGGCTGGTCTGTGTAATCATCAAGGTTTGACATGGTTTATAAGAAGGATTTCCTTTCTTTTCTTTCTTTCTCTTCCCTTCCTTCCTTCCTTCTAAATCACAATCAAAATGCGAGGGAAAACTACTAGCTCCCAATTCTGTGAAGATTTTCTTCCTGTAAGGATCCTCCCACCTCACAGAAACAGCTTGCGCTGTGTAAAAACCAAGATTTTATTCCCACTTGTTGCTCCTCAAACCTTCTTCTTTTTTTTTTTCCAGTTTCTATTCTCTTTTCGGCAGCATCTCCCCCAGATCAGTCTCTAAAAATCTTTAACTTTGCCTATTTTGATCTGAAAATTAAATCTTATTTATTATGCATCCTGTTTGTTGTCCTTGAAGAACCCCAGCATTCATTTAAAGGGGTCCAGAATGACTTCTTAAACACATTTCTCTCTTTGCTGCAATTAAACAAAGTGGAGCTGTGATTAGTCCTCCACAGGGGGGAAAGAAAAAGACACCCTTGAATCAAAATGGGGGGACCTGGCTGGGCATTATTGCCTCACAATGCAGGAGTTTATTGCTGAAACCTGCTTATCCCCCAGCTCCGTACTCCATGGGAACTTCAGTCAGGTGGAAAGTTAATCTCTTCTCTGCCGAGCTGCTTCAAGTATCTGTAAGACCCGCTAAAGCCCCTAAAGCTCTTCCTCGTAACTGAGACATTTAGGATAATCTTTATGGGAGTTTTGCATGAGCTTCTGCTTTTTGTTGCACTTAGAAGGAGAGTTAATGATGACCTTTCACTGGCTTCTCCTTAAAAAAAAAAATCTAAGCCAAAAGCGCCTGTTTAAGTAAAGTACCACCTCCCTCCAGCCCTTGGGAAACCACTCAAGAGGGCTTTGCTTGGCTCTGTGTTCACGACACATAATGAAAACAATTTTACGCTGTGGAGGGAAGTATTGGGCAATTACTGATGTAACAGCCACCTGCAGCAGCGAGCCCTGGCTGCAGCACTGCGCGGTTCATGAATATTTGATGGTGTGATGTTATTCTGAATGGCTGGGGCAGGTGAAGGGGGCCGAGGGTGTAATAAGTAACTCTGCTGGAGGCTGTGTAGCTGCTCTGTTTCCCTGCAGAGCCCACATGTAACGCCAAGAAACATCCTGACCCTGCCTGGATCGACGCGAGGGCAGCTGAGGCTGAGGCGAGATGCTAGGGCAAGTCATGGTGGGCACCCTTTACAAACCCTTGTCCACCGATTTTACACACGATGTCCAGCGTAAAAAGCCCCGGCATCAATCTTGTCTGATTTAATTTGATAAATTAAGTGTGGATAAGGATTAAATGAGAATTTTGTAATGGAGAAAACTTGTCTTCACTCTTTAATCCAGTTAGGATAGTAGGCGAGAAACTCTATAAAATATAAAGCAATGGCTGGAGAAAGCAAAATTAAAACAAAATGAGGGAGGTTTGCTTTTTTACTTTAGTGAGAGTTTATATCCATAAGAAGTTAAACAAAAGTGCTACTCTTGATTTTTGTTTTCTGCATGTGAAGTACACACAACCTTTGTGCATGTATATAAGTTCTGTATTTTATAGAGGTCCTAGAAATACAGGAGAGAAATAGGGATTGCAACTTTTTACATGATAAAAATATAGTTGCTGAGAATTGTTCACGAATACACGGAATATTTTGAGTACCATTTCCTTTTTCAGATGTTATTTTCCTAACAGGAAACATCAAGATTTAAGCAGAACGTCATAGCATAAAGAATGCATTCCCAGCATTTCAGACTTTGTGAGTCTTCCCACTGGCACATTTAAGATTTTAGGGACAAAAATTATATTGCATATGACCAAGATATAACCAAGATACATATTGTATATGACCAATGAAGTGGTATGAACATGCACTAGCTATCCAGACAGTTGATAGAAAATGCTATCAAAAAATGCTATCTAAGACTATAAAAATTAAAAAAAAAATTTTTGTGTGTTTTTAGAATGGTAGGGTATGCTTTTGAGGAAGAGCCTGGGAAGCTTGTCCACTAGACTTTGACCTGGATAGCTTCATCACGGAGCATGTACTCAGAAAAAGGTGCAAAAGGTTTGCAGCATCCCAGGACACAAATTGACAAAGAGGAGAGGAATCCTGAACAGAGCACAGAAAGAAAATGGAGCAGACTAGACTAGACATTATGAGAATAATGTGGGGCGACAGAGGAACTGCCAGAGGGACAATTTGAAGATTGTAGAAGATACTCTTTAATTTCTGTAAGTGGTAGTTTCGTGGGTATGCTCATAACATTTCATGACATTAATTTAGAGCTTGTACCAGAAAGAAATAATGTGGTGATACGTTAAATTTTTCACTTTAACATTCACCTTGCAGCAGAATATTGAAATAGTGTTGCTTACAATGGTTGACAATCCCTTTTCCACTTGAGAAACTACAAAATCAGAATAACACAAATAATGTGTTTATACAATCTGGGCAGGAGCCACTTTATCAGATGGCATTATATTACCTAAATTCTAATATTATTTAGTATTGGCAATACTATTTCATGTGTCCATTGGAAGAGTTGTCTCAGCGTGCTTGAATATGCCATCTATCACCTACACAGAAGATACGATGGCAGTCCTTTGTAAAATACTGTTACTTTTCATTAACAAAGAGGAAATGATGACAGATGATTCTGATAAATCATGTCACTGTGAGCCACCTCTCTCCACAAACAGGTTGAATTGAAGAGAAATACTATAAAATATCAAATAGTGTTAATATAGTAATATTAATAGAAATTAACATATATTCAAGAACTTCAAAAATATTTAATTTTGCCTCACTAGGTATATTTTTTTCTGCTTCATAATGTATGTTAAAGGTGCCCGATTTAGCAATTTTAGAAAGATCAAATTATAAACATGCTGTAAATTTCAGATTCTTATAATTAGGTTGTTAGCTTCAGAGATGGCAAACTCTGTATGTAAACGACATGACTTAAAAGCCTGTCTTCTACAAGAAAATTGCTGTTTGACAATTCTATAGACTATCCAAGAAAGGTAATTATACTGCTCTGGTTGTTAAAGATGCAGGTGTTGACTCAAGTCACTGCCTCAGCTTTTGCGGAGAACCCCAAGGAGGGAGAGAAGGGAGGGGACGTGAGGACTCTCCACTGTCAGAGCTCTTCACTCCAAGTGTCAGAACACCGGCTCATGCTGCCTCCCTCCCCTCTCGTAGGTCATTCGTACAATAAGGGTCAGAAAAGAAAACGTCCAGCCAGTTCACCAGTGCAGAGAAAGCAAACTTCTCGGTCCCACTCAAATGGACACTGCTATTCTCAAATCAGATTTTGAAATAGAACTTCAACCACAAAACAAGAGGTCATTTTTAAAAATAAATCAAAGGCCATATAATAAAATAGAGACCAGAAATGACCACAGTAAAAATTTTTCTTGACTGACCCCATTTTGCAGAAATGCTTAGAGCTTTTTTATTCATTGATTTACTGAAATACGAGCAACACTCCTAGAAGCGATTTTAATTTTGAGAATCGCAAGTTTAATTAAAATCTTAACTAAATTATTTAATTCTCTTTTAATGTCTTGTAATACTAAGAAAAGCTGGGCTTGGGGAAGCCCTAGTTGTCTTTTATCTAAGAGTCTAACATTTTCCAGGTTAGGCTGTGGGGCGCAAAGGCGCATGCTCATAAATGCACATGCTCTGAAAAGTGCACAAACGTGCACAAGGTTCTGCGTGCTCAGTGTTATTGCATCCCTAGTTCAACGGCAACCACACAATTTCTTGAGAGTTTGAACACGCGAAAGACTCCAAAAACATTTATGTCATCCTTTCATATTGGACGAGGAAGAGAAATTAACAGATCATGGGACAACAGACAAGGTGAAAAAAGACAAAGAGGTTACAGAGAGTTTGGGTGTTGGCCACTCCTCTTGGCCTTTCTCAGTGCTTTTGGAACACACTTAAGAGTTGTGTTTGAACTGGAAATGTAAAGGTAGATGCCCAAATACACATGTCGAAGTCCCTAAACTATTCCCCTATTTTTGAAAGAAATCAAAGAAAACAACAAAGTCACACCATTTTCTCTTACTCCTGCTGAAAGCATACCCAAAGACCATTCTCTTGCTGTTGATTTTACTCAACGCCTTTTGTCTCTATTCTCTTTCCCATCAGAATGTTTCCTCTTCTACCAAATCGCTGAAGTCCCATCCCCTCTACCCATCTTTTTTTTTCCATGTCTCCAGCCATGGAGCTCCTATAGTTACTGGTTATCCCCTTAATTGATAGGGATTTATCATTATTTCACCTAATGCAGACTTTTTATCAACTATGTGCATAGAATACAATGAAAATGGCACCCCTAGAGTTGTGCAGTACAGTGACCCCTGATTGCAGAGATTGTGTCTTCTGTAGTATGATTGTAAGTTTCTTAATGGTACAGGGTATATTTTTCACACTCCTACCCCCTTGCTGGGCTTTCTCTGTGCTCTTCCCACAGCTGATGGTCAATTGAAACAAACTCCCTAACTTGAAACTACTCCAATTTCCCATCTTTCTATTTTTACACAGCAGCCTAGGTTCATAAAGCCCTTTCTGCAGACAGCAGCTACTGATTGCCAGCACAGATTTGTCAGAGCTGCAGGAAAAGACTTTCATCCTGATTGCACCCATTGGGGAATTGAGGCTCTGAAAGTGGCAGCATCTAAATTTGAACTCTGTTCTCTCGGCTCAGAATCCAACGCTCTTGTTACTCTCCCACACTGCCGCTCCCGCTGACGCCTGTTTTCACATGGTGGAGTCATCAGAATTTGGCGTAAAGAAGTGAAGAGTACCTACCTATTGGCCAAGGCAGGATTTAGGATGTTGCTTCTCCTAAGCTAGGGCAGGGAGTCTGAGGCAAAGGCAGCAACAAAAACGGCTGCTGTTATATTGCCTTTCTTGAAAACTGGCTCAAGTCTGTGCTGGGCAGGATGGGAGGGAAGGAAGCAGTAGAGCACCATCATGGTTGATGGACTGGATGATTCAAGGGGCCTTTTGAGGCAAGTGGGTCTTAGCGTTCCCCAACTACCTCTTAGCGACACCTATTACTGAAAAAGGAAAAGTGCCCTGGGAATGTAGACATAATGGTGGTAACTTTAAACACTGGGTAGTTTGCTTTCTCATGAATAGAAGTGCTGTCTGAGAAACCTGATGGGCAGAAAATTTGAAGCTGCTTCTGTGGTACTTGCACAAAGGAAACTGGCTGTTGGCTAATGATGAAAACATGTTGGTTATGATTTCTCCTTTGAAGTCTAGCTTCCTCATAACAAGAATTCAGGAAATAGCATGTAGGTGTCATGGAGTTTTTATTAACCTGTATAGTGCAGTTGGCCCCCAGGAATTACTCAGAGTCTTTTTTAGAACAGAGCAGCTGCACCATTTCATGTGAACAACATCATTAGTCTACACTACCCTAAAATTCTAGAACATTCTCTGGTTCTCTGGAGAATGCAAGTCCTACTTCTCTGAGCTTATCTTGTCCTACTTTTGCCCTTGCTAGGCATACATCAGCCTCACAGATTATTCGTGTTCCTTACACATGTGAAATCAGTTCCCATCTTTGTACCGGATGTTCCCATGGAGGGAAATACTTTCCCTGGGTAATCTGGATGGCATAGTCTGTTCATCCAGGTCTCAGATGGAAGGTCACACCTTAGAGAGAGGGCCATTTACAGCTGTCCCTCAATTGTCACAATGTTTTACTTCGTATTTGTGGTAACACTCATGACTACCTGAAGTCTTGCTGACCTTTTTAATGTTTTCTTCCCACTGCTCCATGGGAGTCTTGTCTACCTTTTTAAAAATAGATTTCATTTTTTAGAAGTTTTAGATTCACAGAAAAATTAAGCAGATAGTACAGAGAGTTCCCTTGTATCCTCTTCCTTCTCCCTCCCTCATATATAATTTCCCTTATTATTACCAACTTACATTAGCATAGCACATTTGTTACAATGAAACTATACTTTTTTGATTTCACATTCAATTTATTCTTACATCCTTCAGATGTAAACTCAACAATGCCCAGAAATCTTACTGTATGATGCCATTATAGAAAATATGCCCCTATTCACCCAGCTGTCTAAGACAGAATCCTAAAAATCATATTTGATTTCTACACTGAATACCTCATATCTAATTTACCAGTATATCTACTTGATTATTGTTCCAAAATTTGTAATGAATAAATATCGATACATAATTATTAACTAAAGTGTATAATTTGTAGAGATTTCCTTCATTTTTACCTAATGCCCTTTTCTGTCTAGGATCCCATCCATCCACTCCAGCCCATTAAACTTAGTCCTCATGTTTGTAGGCGTTCCCTTGGCACATCAGGACTATGCTCTAACCAACTGAGCCTCCTGGCCAAAACTAGTTCTCATGTTCACATAGGCATCTTTCTGCTGTGACAGTTTCTCAGACTACTTATTGTCTGTCTTTTTGATTGAACAGTGACGGCCAAATACCAGGTACTCAGAAATGTTTGCTGAGTGTGTGAGAATGAATTAATAGCTTAAGTGAGGAATTCATAATTATTATTATATTACTGTGCATTTGTTTAGCATTATATAACTTATAAAATGCACTCACTTTTCTTATTCATTCTCCTGATAATCCTGTGAGGTGGGCCAGGGAACAGATATTATGCTTCATAAGACCTAAGATTCAGAGAAGTTAGTGAATGGCCTTTGATATGGAAAAGCTGAGATGGTCCTCTGAGCTCTGTGATGATCCTATTCTTTCTACTACCCCAGTGGAGAGGAAGGACCTAAAAAGAAAATAACAATGGAGTGCATTTTGCCACTGGTGGTGGGAAAATCCAGCCAAAAGCCTCTGTAATCTTGACCAAAAAAACCAATATAACAAGATTTGAATAAACAGACAAACGATAGATGGATAAATAGACAGATACATAGACAGACGGGCTCATGCTTGACTCTAAAATTTAGGTCAAATTGACTTTATAGAGGTACTTTTAAAATAAACACCTAAATTTATAATTGTTGAGTAAATATTTAATGATTCTTAATTGTATGTCCACTGTTAAGGTTTAATTGGAAGATATAACTTATTAGCCTAATTTGAAGTTTTAAGAAGAGGCACCACAGTAGAACTGGTAAAATATGTTATACTTACTAATCTCAGTAAAGGTAATAGTGGAATATCAGTTATAAAATTACTTAATTTCTGGCATTATAGAATAATCAAATGTTTAAGAGATGGAAAATTTAAATTTTTGCTTTTAAAGGAACTACTTCTTTATTTTGAATAATAGTATGGAGTCTTACAGCTGGAAGGGACTTCTGTAATTTAACCTTCTCATTTTATAAGTGAGGATGCAAAACTGGAAGAGGTTGACTGACTTTTCAAAGTCAACACCAGTTTATGGTAAAAGGCGAATCTTGATCTCAGGTATTTTGGCTTCCATTCCAGTATTCTTTCACTTTATCAAATTGTGTCTCCAATTCCTGAATCAAAGGAGTTTGAATTGAGTTGTTATTCTAATAATAAACCTTGACTCCTTGGTGTAAATGTAACCATTCATTTCTTTCTAAATAATGGTAGATCAATGCTTAATGATGAACACATTCTTTTACTTCTACTTACCAAAATTGTGTTGGATAAAAAAGGGCATGATTCCCAATTTTTTATGGAAAACTGTAAGGGAGGAGTACCATACCTATGTCAATCAACCCTTCTTTTGACTTTTCATTCTAGTCCTCATCAATTAAATTAGCAACCTTTGTGGATGCTTCTGAAATAGAAAAAAAAATACTCCTGAATAATGAAGTATTTAGATGCCAAATCAGTACTTGCCATATTTGAGTGACACAATA
>VMDR010030874.1:0-12226 GCA_007922815.1 Macrotus californicus
ACATCAGAGGGTGAACTGTAGCCAAGTAGGGAGGCTACATGGGTATGATCTTGCAAACTTGTCAAAATGATATCCAGTTGCATTCTCTAAAAGAAAAATAAAATTAAAAAGTCCATTGATAAAATAGAACAAATAATTAGCTTAAAATGCACTAGAAAAGGAAAAAGAGGATCCCAGAATAAATATTAATTATGATATTAATCATTCATATCCTGGTTAACAATAATTTTTTAGCAAGTATGTAATCAAAAGAAAACTTATCCCATCAATACCATTTGGGAAAATGCAACTTAGTTTTATTCAGCCTTTATTATAATACCTAAAACTCTGAGCTAAAACGGCCTACTCTGCATGAAGATTTTAGCACTGTAAGTAAAGAGTAGGGAATGTCAACAACTAAATTGCACTACACATTCTTCTACAGAGTTACCGATGAAGCTACTTATTCTAATGTTTAAAGTAAGTCACTGAAATACAAGCCAACGCAAAATACTCACTGCAAGTTCCTGTGACTATGTCATGAGTATGCACCACTTCTTCCCTCAAGTCTGTAACTCTGTGATTGACTGTTCTACTTGATTAAACAAAATGTACTTACTTTCATGTAAAAAAGATATTAAAAATGAGAAGAATAAGCATACTCATATCATCAAATATTTTTTCATACTGGTCATCTTCTTTTACCTTTTATATAAGTAATTTCAAACGAAGTTCTGGGCAAGGAACCAATAGTAGTGCATGCCCTTGATTTCAACTCAGTACACTACAAATAAACTAAAAGGTCTCTGGTTTGACAGTGAAAGCAACGCTGAAAAAATCAGTCATGACTTTAATAATTATCTCCAAATAATTTAATAAATTATCACTTACTTCACATTCATTAGAAATTTGGGAACTCCTCCAGCAGAAAACATTAAATACTAGGATTTACCAGAACCATCAAGTTTAGTACTGTTTTATAAACACTAGACAATCGATTAGCTTTATTTTCTTGTCTTTTTTTTTTATGTTACTGAGTTACTTAGATACCACGCAAAGGCTCACCTGTCCTTTAGATAAGCTTTCCCATCTATCAGGTCCTTGGGGTAAAAGAGAATGAAGTAATTCCATACGTTCTCTTAATGGAGGTAACAGCATGGTTGCTCCCACTGACAGAGTTTCAATTACCACCTAATATCAAAAAAGAAAAGTGGATTTATTGGCCTCGTTCTTATGTTTTTAATAAATAAAAAGGTAACTTAAATCCACTGACTATTAGCACCATGGAAGTCGAAAGAAGGTGGCTCATGGAAGTTTAAGTAGAGGTAATATGTGAAAAAAAAAGCAGGCAAGTCCTTCTTTAGATGTTTTTAAGAATACCAGAACACATATTTCAGATTTGCCACTAAATAGATAATCATCATTCAACAAATACTTAGTGTTGAATCTACAGCTTTGGTCCTACAAAGTGCTGTGCATGAAGAAATGAACAAGACAGACAAAAGCCCTGCTTCCATGAGTGTATAGTCTAGTGAGAGACTCCGAGCAAGTAACTGTGAGTGTGAAAAAAGTCACACAGGAAAAGTAAATGGAAGTGTAGGCTTAAAAGAGCACATATATAAAAAGGCAACTAACGTGGCCTATGAGCTCACAGAAGGTCTCCCTAAGGGTTAGGCATTTAAGAATTAAAAATGAGCAGGACTTAGCCAAACAGAAGTCCAGGTAGCAGGAACGGTATACAGTATAGCTGCATTATCTATGACCCAGGACTTCTCTGGGTCATAGCTTCTTTATCAGTAAAATGCGGGCATTGGACTAGAGAAAAGATACACTCAAAGATTAAGAGCTCTTTTTATATAAATTAAAAAATATGATAGAAGAAATAAAAAACATCAGTAGAAGGGTTAGAATATAAAATTAAATTTCTCACAGAAGAGAAAGTGGAAGAGGAAAGAAAACAAGAAAATTAAGAGTCCTGGTGCAGGAGGTCTGGTATCCCAATAATAAGGAATTAGAAAGAGAAAACACAGAAAACAATGAAGAGGAAATAACAATACACTTCAAGATAATTTCTTAAAACTGAAGACTGTTTCCAAATTAAAAGCTGTTCACCCAAGTGTACCCCACAACAGATAAAATGAGACCCACATCAGTTCATATATTTTCAAATGTGAGAACACAAAGGACAAGTAGAACTTGCTATAGATGCCAGGAAAGAAAAACATACTTCCAAACAAAGTATCAAAAATCTGCATAGCATTGATTTTGAATAACAACATTGAAAGCTAAAAGGTAATGACTTCACAATTCTTACGGGAAAATGATTATCAATTTAGAATTCTATGCCTCAGTGATTCATGAAAATATTCAATTTTCAAACTACTTAAGTGTAAGTGTATTCTCAAAGAATTTATTTTCTATGTATTGAGGGATGTTGAAACTCGGCAGACACCACCTTAACCAAGCAATCAAGGTTAAAATCTCCAGTAATAAAACACATCAATATCATGAATCCCATGGTATGATGTACATCATTTCGGTGGTATTCTTGCCAAATATGCATAATCTCTATCCAATCATGAGAAATAACAGAGATATTCCATTTTAAAAAATGACTAGAACTCATGAAGTATCTATATCATGAAAAGCAAGGAAAGAATGAGAAATTGCTACAGTCTGCAAGAGACTAAGGAGAAACAATGATTAAATGTAATACGGGATCCTGAACAGGATCCTGCAAAAGGACAAGGACATTAGTGGAAAACAGATATAATTTCTGATAAGGTTTTTAGTTTAATTAATAGTATTAAACCAATGTTAATTGCTTGGTTTCGATAATTGTACTGTGGTTATGTAAGACATTAGTACCAGGGATAGTTGGGTGATAGATACATGAAAACTTATTATTTATGTAGCTTTCCCTTAAGTTTATAACTGGTTCAAAATAAAGCACTAAAAAAGAAAGGAATAAAACACAGCAACAGTGATCACTGCAAATAGATAAATTACTAGAAGTTTCAGGGATAAGGAAAAGAGAAGAAAAATAGCCCTCAACAGAAACAACTTTATACAGATCCTAGGAGAATTCATCTCCGAAGGGCTCTCCTAAGACAGACTAGCTACCAAGGACACTCAAGGAATAAACAAACAATTCTAAAGATAATTTTTAAGTTTACTTTTCTTACTTTATTCAGTACTTTTCAACCTTTTAAAAAGTATTTTGCTACCTCATTGCTGCATACTAAATCCTCAAAGTTCTCATTTATCACCAGGTTAATATTAATACTCCTCCTGCCTGCATCCCAGGGACATGCCCCGGTAGCAGAAAAATCACCATATCTTTTTTGCTTTTTTTAATTGACATGTAAGTCACATGTCATAAATTTCACCTTTTGAAAGTATAAAATTCACTGTGCATCCTTATTTTCCCCTCAAATATCTGGGCCAAAGAAAAGGTGTGCATTATACACGGCAAAATACAGTAATCTATTTTTTGTCTCTCTGGATTTGCCTACTGTGAACATTTCATATCTGTGAAATAGTATAATACGTGGCCTTCTGTGCATGGTTTCTTCACTTAGCATAATGTGTACTAGGTTCAGTCATGTTGTAGCACGTGTCAGGGCTTCATTCCTTTTCATGGCTGAATAATATTACACTGTATAGACACACTACATTTCGTTCATCCACCACTGACAGACGTGTTTATTTCCACTTTTTATCTATTTCCAATGACACTGTTATAAACATTTATGTACACATTTTTGCATGGACATATGTTTTCAATTCCTTGGGTATAGATCTAGGTGTGGAATTGCTGCATTATATGGTAACTTTATGTTTAAATATTTAAGGAATGACCTATTTTCCAAAGCAGCTTCACCATTTCACATTCCCACTAGCAATATATGAGGGTTCCAATTTCTCTACATCCACACCAAGACTTGTCAGGTCAGTCTTTTTTATTGTAGCCGTCTGGTGGGATGCAGCAGTGCCTCATGTGGTGTTGATTTCCATTTCCCTAATGACTTACGATGCAGAACATTGTTTCATGTGTTTATTGGTCACTTGTGTATCTTCTTTGGAGACAGGTCTACTCAGATTCTATTTTCATTTTTTAGTTGGGTTGTCTTATTTACTGTTGAGTTGTAAGAATTCTTTATATATTCTGGAAACTAGAAGCTTATCAGACATCTGATTTACAAATATTTCTCCCATTCACAGAATGGGAGATGGAAACTGTATTCTGTGAATGGTATTTTGATTTTCTTGATAATGTCCTTTGAGGCATAAAAGTTTTTCATTTTGGTGAACTCCAATTTACCTTTTCCTCTTTGGTTGCTTGTGCTTTTGTAGTCATATCTAAGAAATCAGTACCTAACCCAAAGGCATAAAGATGACGGATGAATGGGTAAGCAAATCGTAGTATATACATACAATAGGTTATCCAGCCTTAAAAAGGAAAGAAATACTGCCATATGCTACAACGTGGATGAACCTTGAGGACATTATGATAAGCGAAACAGGCTAGTCACGAAAAGAAACGGTGTATAATTCCATTTATATGAGAGAGTTTGGTCAAAATCATAGACACAAAAAGTAGAACGGCAGTTGCTAGGAGCTAGAGGGAGGGAGAATGGGAAGTTATTAAACACGGTTACAGATTTCAATTTTGTAAGATGAGAAGAGTTATGGAGATGGATGGCAGTGATGGCTGTACATTATGAATGCATTTAATGCCACTGAACTGTACACTTAAAAATAGTTCATATGGCAAACTTTATGCTGTATGTTTCTTACCATAATAAAAAATAAAATGAGGTCCTTGTCCTCATAAATTTACCTTCTGGTGGAAAAAGATAAGGAGTATTTATAAACAGACAACTTCAATACAATGTGATACAATGAGAACATATACAAGAGAACCTAACTTAGCAAGAGAGCAAGGAATGAAAGGTTTCTCAGAGATGACGTTTGACCTTTATTTTAAAGGACTGATTAACCAAAAACATTTGTTCTCACCAAGAAAACAGGAGTAGGGGACAGAACATCCAAATGAAGTGTTCTAAGATATAGTTGGGTTTATGAGCTGCAACCTCAGAAAAAGACGTCCCTTGAGGTACAGATTTGTGAGTTCTTATACTCTTACCTCTTGGATTTCATCTGGGACAGTTGAGTCCATCAGTCTGAAGAGCAAATTTCGAAGTGGACCTGCCTGTCTCCCTAGAATGCTGGTAGCCACCCCTCCCGCAAGTGCAAGAGCAAGGTGATTTGAAAGCAGCTTCAGGCACAGCTTGAGGAAATTGTGGTGTTCCCTGAAACCAAATAAACTGTTACGAACTTTTGGAATATAAATGAGCATGTGCTTTCCAGTTTGGGTAACACTTTTTTCTCTTTAAAAATTTTGTTAAATTATGACCAACAGTAATTTTTAAAACATAATTCATGAAATTACAGAAAACTCTCCAGAAGACTTATTATCAACAAGTACCTAAGTTTAGCTCTTTTTAGGTTATAGTTTCATATAATTGAGGGGGAAATTGAACAAAAAAGAAGAGTAAGTCAAAACTTGAAATGAGTAATTAACAGATGTACGCACACAAACACACACACACACACACAACATACCTTGATGAGGGGAAAGGGAGTGGGGGTATCTCACTGTTTATTTTATCACAGTATCTCTCAAGAAAAGAACGCAGGTGTGAGAAGGTGCTCTCTTCAAGATCTACACAATAAGGTCGGTGCCATGCAACAACTTGTCTAGAAAAAGCATAAGAAAGTCATGGAACAGCCTCAACATAAAATTTTCACACATGATCTAAAACAAAAACCAAACCATTACTAAAGCTGAAAGATATCAACAAGATACACAGAAGACCTTCTTGATTATGAAGGTGATAAAACCTTCATTTTAACAACTGAGGAAAACCAAGAATTTGCCACCCCTAGAGTTCTTCAAGAAAACACATGATGACCACCTATTTTGGAAGATGTGGATATTCGCTCACCTGAATGCAGAGGGCTGAGACACATGATCTATTATAGCCCCTTCTGATTCTAAGGGTTTATTAAAATGTGTATTTTATTTTAAGAAAAGTAGCCTGACTTCATACAGTGATATACTGACATTAGAAAAACTCCTGAACTCTTATGAAGATTTTCAAGATCTTGGAAACCAACTATCTATACATAAAGTGGGAAGTTACAGAGTTAATACTAATAGCAAATTATTTCTGTTCAGTTTATTATACTTTTGGCTTTTATTTTGGAGAGTAATTATCTACAAATGTTTTTAATTGGTTAGACTGTCATAATAAACCCCATCTGAATCAAAGCTCAAAAATCCAAATACAGTTGCCCATTTAACAACGTGAGGGTTACTGGTGCAGACCACCAGAACAAAAATCCATGTATGTCTTTTGAATCCCCAAAAACTTAACTGCAGTTGTACCTTGGTATCTGCAAGGGATTGGTTAAGGACACCCCTCCTTGTGGATACCAAAATCCATGGATGCTCATGTCCCTTACATAAAATGGCAGAGAAAAGGGCATACAGTCGGGCCTCCAACTTCCACAGATTCCCAGCCACAGATTAAAAATACATACTGTTTCCAAACTGCAGGTGGTTGAATCTACGGATGCAAAACCCACAGATATAGAGGGCCGACTATATTATTTGTTGGAAAAAAATCTGTTTATATATAAGTGAATCAGTTCAAACTGATGTTGTTCATGGGTCAACTGTGTAATACATTCTAAGCTGTAAATCAGCCCACATGCATCTGAAAATATCTGAAACAACCCCTAAGTCCCTTAAAATTCAATCTCCTAAGATAGGCTAAAAATCACCTACCTGATTATCTAAACAAATATGATTATCACTTTAGGAAGAAGCTAAATTTCTGCAAAAAGTAACTTCCTTTATGTAAAAGTCTGGCAACTGCTTTTTTCCAAAAAACCAACCAGATAAAGGACACAAAGGAGAATCAACTGTTTAAATCAATAAAGTCTAGTTCTGATTTTGATTATTTTAACTTCCTCTTGATATGTAGGCATTTCATTTTTAAAATCAGAATCTGGACAAAGAGAAGGAATTCAAAATGTTTAGGAGACAAATTTTAAAAATACCTTAAATACAGGATAACTTCATGCTTTTAAAACATATCTAACCTCAACATTCAAACTGAAAAATCTAGATGTCAATTCTATGATAATAAAAAAAATACTAAAAATGTTCAGGAGGACATTTTATAAACAAAGTGCTGTTATTTCTGTTTTTACTGATGTTCCTAATGTTATGAAAGCACAAGAATTTTTAAATGCAGGCACTCTTACCTGTCCCTAGGAAGAGCAGTCCATGCCAGACTATGTGATGTTCCAGCAGAGATCTGCTGAATAGCTATGCCATCTAAGCCACTCACTTTCTTTGGTTTAGTAATAGGACCTGTGGAATTTCCTTGGCCACACTGCCCCATTGAGTTATTTCCCCAGGCATAAACTTCATTATCTAAAAACCAAACACAAAGAACAACAAAAAAGCCCAATTTAAATGTAATGCTGAAGATGACAGTTAGTACTATTTCTTAAAAACAAATGACTTTACCATGAGAAAGAGCCAAACAATGACTGTCTCCAATAGAAATATCAACTATTCTGGTGGCAGCCAGTTCTTCAATAAGCTTGGGTCTCAAAGCAGTAGCTTCTGAAGAACCACAGCCTAGACAAGCTCCACAGCCCCAAGCATAGACCTGGAACAAACAGAAATACATCATACATAATATCCTGAGATATTAGGAATAAATAGCATAAACAACAGTGCGGGCTAATACTAAATAATATCTTTTTGTTAAAAACAGTATTTACTATTTTGATTATTTTAAAGATTTTCATAGTGAATCTTTTGCTGTTTTTAAAAGTTCATTGGACAGGCAGACAAATACCTGAACTGAAACAAAAATAATTTGTCACAGCAAAAGGTAGAAGGATCTTTTGAGAGATTCTGCCAAAGTTACTAATTGCATTATATTATATTTGCCCAATCTTAGCAGCTTAGCAATACTGTTGCTATCTTAAAACTTCTCCTTTACATGTTTGTCACTCCAAAGGTCTCGACAAATATTTCTTGGTTGAGTAGACCAAGGTATGATCATATATAATAAACTATATGCATCACAAAATTGACATTTATGACTTAGGTGAAAACTACCTTAACTTGCTGTTACAATTTTAATGACCACTTACAAAGGGGACCTTGTGAGGCAGTAGTCAAGATAGTTCTCTTCAAACATCTTCATCTTTGACTACTTAACACTAAAACAACATCCACTGATTTAAGATCCTTGAGGGAACGACAAGGTGAAGAAAACAGGAATATAAGAGAATAAATGACTGCCAATTTTGCAACCTAAAAGCAGCAAACTGAATGACTTTTTTTCTTTCAGTGGGTTTTGGTAATATCATATAGATTCTTAACCTTATGCCATCAAGTTTGGGAATTTTTTTTGCCTTACAATTACTTCAGGAAAGACTACTGAGATATTAAACCTCTTCAACAAAAATGAAGAGCAAATACTTGTACCAGTTGTCAGAGAACTTACTTAAGACAAGTATAGAATGCCACATAATTCCAGTACAAGGAAGGCACATGTTAAGAGGGGTTAGGCACCGAAGACAAATAAGGTGAAAAAATATATAGTCAATGTCACTGAAAATTCTATTCTAAATCACTCAAGTACAATACAGTTTTATTGCTCATTAAGACCCACGTAGCTAAGTTTTGCTATTGCAGTATCGCTTTGGTTGAACACAAGATGAAGAAGTATTTGGCTTGCATTAGGGGCCTTGTTGTAATAAAAAAATACGTAAGTGTATTTTTTAACATAAGAATCACACTTAATATGGTGGTGAGTTAGCACTGAAAAGGCCTGAGGGACTGAAATGAACCAAGGGAAAAAGAGATGCTGATCTTCATTAGATGTTCAGCAAGTAGTATAACGGTAAACAGAATTATCCTTACCATTTAAAAATGTTTCCCTCTCTCACTTTATTTTTTCCTCGGTATATATAGCTGATTTCACATAACTCAGTGTACTCAGGATACATCTATTCCATAAAGCAAATAATTCATGTTTCTTTGGAATTTAATGTGAATTTATTACTATTATATGATTAGCAACTAATAATTGAACAATATTTCAAAATTTATAGAAACTTTCAATTCAAATAATTATCTTCTATGATCATTTGTAATCACAGCAGAAATTATCACCCCTCTCTTATAGAAGAGGCACATGATGCTCAAGGAAGGTCTGTGATCTGCTTGTGGCTACACAACAAATAAATAAACATATGTTGGCTTCAATTCATGGATTCCTAGCACAAAACCCACAGTGAGAAAGTTGTAAAAGAGAAGTTTTAAGTTTTAAGGCAACTACTGGCATTGTAACAAATGACTAATGTAGTGAAATACAAGGTGATGAACAGTTTGAAGATTTTTTAGGACACAAGGCATTCCAGTCTCTCAAAAATAGTTAAATTACATGCTAACTTTAGCTCTGCTGCTCATCTGCCTTGCAGTTAGAAAACATTTTTATACCACTGCCTGGCATAAGGGACTCCTATGTGTGAGAGAGTAAGTGGTCGGCTCCCTTTCTCACTGTCACCGCTGACAGGCATGAGGGAGACATGACTGTCAGTCTATCACCACAGCAAGACCCCCTTCACCACCGACAAGCAAGTCAAGACGTACACGTGTAAGTTCAAAAGTTTATAAAGAGATTACAGAGATCTGACTGTCCTAAGTCTGTCTAACCCTTTCTCAGAAACACTGAATGCTCTCAGATTATTTTCCATGTGGAAATGTTCTCCTTACCCTCTCTTTTGATCATCTTCTTGCCTTGTTAGTTCATATCACTGGTTCCAGCAAGGTCTAGTCTCGCTTTCCCCAAGTATCCATGATTTTTAAGAAAAAATTTAACGGATGCTTAGTGCTAAAAGGTTTGTAAAACCATCTTAATACAAAGCACAGGGGGCTGAAAGCAGGTTTATCTGGGTCACACATGCTAGATCAGAAAATCTGTTCCTTCTCAGATACTATACTTCTTCAAACAGAAGAAAATGTATTTTTAAATGTATTTTTTAACTTTAAAATTTAAACACAATGAATACTCTTTAGTCATCTAGTCCTAGGAAAAACTCCAAGTCCCATGCTCATCTTATCCCTCAGTCCACAGGTGGCACACACAAGGCCCACAGGCCAAACCCTCCACCGTGTTTCTACCTGGCGGCAGCGCCGAGCTCCTTGCCCCTGGTTAAGGAGTAGTTACATCTATACAGAACTAAAATTACATTCGGCCCTTTGAAGGCACCCGAGAGACTGATATGGCCCCCGGGAAAATGAGTGACACCCCTGCATTAGTCCTACCTGCCCTGTTGATGTCAAAGAAAGTGAAGACTGGCTCCCAGCACAAACTTTCCGTATAAACATTCCTTGTAAAGCTTCAATAACTTTAGGTTTATACACTCTGTTGGTATCACCGTGGCCAAGTTTGCCTATAAAACAAACACATTCAAGTTAAACAATTTACTTGTTTTAAAGAACCTCTATTCCTTACAATTTAAACCACTTTAAGAGAGAGATGGAAAATTATTCTTCTGTCTTTCCTTTAATGGTGATATTTCTAATTTGAAATTTGCTAACATAATAAATAGGTTCTATATTAGAGTACATATGAATATAATTGTTTTTAACTTTTGAAAAGATTTAATAGTTCATGAAATAGAAATCTTGGCAAATCACTAAATAAGAAAAACAAATGGCCAACACATAATTTCTACCTTACTAAGAATCAAAGAAATACAAATTAATGATACCATTTTCACTACTGAAATTATTTTTTACATTATCTTCATTTTAATGCCCAGTGTGGCTGAGGAACATGGGGAAGCGAACATATTGCTGGTGGGAGTGATTAAGTAAAGTGGACAAAGATTCAATCACTCACTGCACTGTTTTCAATACTGAAAAAGAAAAACTGGAAACCCTCTAGATACTCAACAATACACTGGTTTTATAAGTTGTGCTACGATCACATGAAAGAATACTTTGAGCCATTTAAAAGAAAAATGTAGAGCCATGCTTACTGACAGGGAAAGATATTCATAAAATACTGTTAGATAAAAACCAGGTTATAAAATAGTATCTGTGGTAAATATAGGACTGCTTTGGTTTGTAAAAGATATCTATGTAAAAATATACAGTATGTATAAATTTGCATAAATGCATACATATTTATTTAGATATTTTAACAATGGTAATAGCAATAACTTTAGTTTTTTAAATTTCTGCCATCAGTATTTGGGTTTTTCTACAATAGGCATGCATAATTAAAAGTAATTTTCTAAGAAGCCCATGGCAATAAAGGTCAAAGCAGCTGGGAAAACTGTCACACACCATTGTCTCCCCCTCCAAAAGACCACGCAGTCCTCCCGTCTTTAGACAGAGCGACAGTGTGCGAGCTGCCACAGGAAGCCTCTCCCACGTTGCTGATGTCTTTCACTAACGTTGGGATGTTACGGCTGTTACTGTCACCATGACCTTGGTAAAACAAAAAAGAAATAATGTTTACTCTTTCTTTAGGCCATTACTTCACAGGTGAAACAAACATTACAAGTTAGTAACAGAATTGAGGTGTTTTTTTAAAGATTTTATTTATTTATTTTTAGAGAGAGGAGAAGGAAGGGAGAAAGAGAGGGAGAGAAACATTGACATGCAAGAGAAACATAGATTGGCTGCCTCTCGCAACGCCCCCAATCAGGGACCCAGCCACAACCCAGGTGTGTGCCCTGACTGGGTACTGAACTGGTGACTTTTTGGTTCACAGGCCAGCACTCAATCCATTGAGCCACACCAGCCAGGGTAGAATTGAGGTATTTTTAAGTGCAGTTAATATGAAAAACAGAATCCTTTCTAACATCTTCTTACCCAATCTTCTTAGCTATTCCCAAACTGAGTCACCCAATCCCTCCAATGAATCATTAGGATTTTCTATTTATGCTCCTCCCAGAGCATTTATCTAATGTTGTCTAGTATCATGCTCATATTGATTTGTTATCCCTACCCCCTAATTTATACACATCAGGATCACATGGTATCTTTCTTACCCATGAAATCCTGCAGTGCCTGCTCATAGTACACACTCAGTGCTAGATTTAATTACATTTTAAATTTCAACACCAGAATCTA
>VMDR010030875.1:0-12226 GCA_007922815.1 Macrotus californicus
TAAGCCAGTCAGAGAAAGACAAGTACCATATGATTTCACTCATATGTGGAATCAAATTAAAAAAACGAACTAACAGGAAAATAGGGACAGACTCATAAATGGAGGACAGGATGACAGCTAAGGTGGAGGATTAGAGAGTGGAGGGATTGAGCAAAAAGGCAGAAGGGCTCATGGACGTGGACAACAGTGTGGGGATTGCAGGCTATATTTCAGGCTTCACGTGTTTGGAATCTCATGGGAAAAAGTGCATGTAAAACTTAGAAAATATCTAGTTCTCTTCACCACAATTGGAGGACTTAGTATCTATATTCTGGGATAATTATTTCTATAGACTTATAAAACTTGACACCAATAATGATCTTCTGAGTAGTAGAAAGTAAGTAATTTACTTCCAAATGACATACATTCATTCTTGAGTCAGGGCAGTGTGAATGGCACTTAAAAATTGAGAGCAGACTCTAATATCAGACAAATCTGAAGTCTAGTGGAGGCTATGCCACTTTCCAGTGTGTGACTTTGGATTTGTGTTTCTTTTGTTTACTGTTGCATCCCCAGAAGAGTGTCTGGTACTGAGCAGGTGCCCAATACATATTTGTATAATTAATGTACTACTAGGCCTTAATCTACTATTTGAGAAAAGCCTGATAATTTTGCAGACATGCCAACACACGTAAGAAACAGGTTATGTAATTCCCACTGAACAATCTCTCCTACATTTTTGTAAGAAAAATCAACTCAGATTCACTTACGCAACAAAGGAAAAGTGATGCCGAACACAAAGACCATGACCCCTCCAAACATGGATATGAGGAAGTAGCTAGCCACCATGACCACCATGACAAAGGTTGTGGGGTATTGCTTCTTCATCCGGCGGAGGATGTCTTTATTGTGGGCTGCCCACACAAATCCGGTAAACACCAGCACCACCACAATTCCTCCAAGGATCATGTTGAAGGGGCTCAGGAACCTGGAATATGAAAAAAGGGGGAGGCTAGGTCAATAGTAATAGCAGCAAGAATAGAAAGATGAGGAAGGAGAGGAATAAAAATGAACGTGTAGTATTTACTAAGCATTGTATCTAAATTGGCTCATACAGCCCTCAGAGCCATTCATTCATTTCTCAAAAGAACCTTAGGTGCAGAGGTAAGAAAATGGTGGAGCTAAGATGCACATCTAGGCAGTTTGACTCCCACCAAACTCGTCAGTTCATCTCATTACAGGCCCACAATTTTAAGACTTAGAATTTAAGAGACCCCATTGCTTGGAGGGGCTATGTTTACCTTTCATTCATCCAGGGCTCTAGTACACATTAAATTGTATTTTCTGAGCTCTAAAGGCTTATTTAAATCCTCACAGAAATGGCCAGGATAGATGAATGTAGCATAAAGGTCATACAATGGCTTCCATGCGTCAGATCAAATACTGTATATTTGAAATGTACAGTGTTTTAGAAAACTTTAACTTGAATCTCAGTGTGTTTAAAAAAATCCATAAAACTTGGGATTTTTTGCTTCTCCTGGAAACAAGAAAATCTAACCATACTAGGCCCACTTTCCCATGTATCAACAAAGGCTGGAGCTGCCTTCCCATTCAGATAGAACCATTAATCTCCATTATGCCTCAGCCCCCACCACCACCAAGGCATCTCTGACACAGAGGCCCCAGTGAGCTGCCATTACTCATTGTTTTTCTAATAAATGGCCTGCACTGCTCTCTTGTACAACTGGCCTAGTCATAAGGCATTTGAGTTTATGACTCCTGGCACAGAGAGCCCATTATAATTCTTTAAAAGGGTCGAAAGCAGCTCCGGCTGGTGTAGCTCAGTGGATTGAGCACGGGCCTGTGAATCAGAGGGTCGCCAGTTTGATTCCCAGTCAGGGCACATGGCTGGGTTGCGGGCCAGGTCCCCAGTGGGGGGGCACGTGAGAGGCAACCACACATTCATGTTTCTATCTCTCTCTTTCTCCTTCCCTTCCCCTCTTTCTAAAAAGAAATAAATAAAATCTTAAAAAAATAAAAAAATAAAAGGGTCGAGAGCATTGTTAGAAAATGGGCTATCAATTGGGATTTCCAAATATGGAGCTTTCAGATCCATTGGTGCACGAGTCAGAGGTTACACTACTGTTCTTAATGGGGGAACACACTATGAGGAGGAAATTTAGACCAAGTATTTCCTAAACGAAAATGACTGGGCATTGTAGCCCCCACCTCCACCCTACCCACTATGTATACAAAACCTTTAACAAGACAGTTGTTGTCAGCAAATGCAACCAATCACTACCATTTTACCCTCATGAGCGGCTAATGAGCATTCACTTAGGAAGGACAAACGGGATCACTGTTTTCATCATGCTCTGGGTACCATCATGACTGATTCGGAGGTGAGTGAGGTGGACAGGATAATGAAAGGTGAGGACAAGAGCTCACTGTCTCTGAAGGGGAACAAAGGAAGGGTTCACACTCGTGTTGACATTCATATGTAGGGTCACTAAGAAATTTTTTAAATCCCTTTACATTTACATCTGATTCTATCTCTCCAAAGATAAAAGCTATTTAAAATAGTTTCTAATAGGGCTGAAAGTATTATATACCTCAATGGATGAAATCTGAGATACAACCAATGTCAAAAATGATTTTGAGAAGTTAAAATGAAATTTTACATGAAATTAAACAGTGGTAAAATTTTTCCCTACAATAATAAATTGCTTATTTCATTCAAAACTTGCAAATACTTATACCCTTCAAGACAATAAATCCCCTCCCTAGAATAGAGTCTAAGGGAAAAAAAATGCGAAGATTGAGTTGTAACGGTATTCACGAATGGTACTTACGATTAAAAACTTTTAGAAATAGGTTCTGGCCAAGATGGAGACATAAGCAGAGACTCTTCACTTCCTCACACAACCAAAAGGAAGATAACAACCAATCTGAAATCAATAAACAACCAAAAGCGCCAGAAGATCAAACTGCATGGAACTCCGACAACAAAGGAACTAAAGAAAAAATCAACCAGAACAACCAGACCAGTAAGGTGGCAGACCTCGGGACCAACTCAGAAAAACATCAGTGACTTGGCGGACATTGGGGGCAGGGCTGGGTGCCAAGCTAGGCAGGCTGCGCAAAGGGCTGACTTAAAGGGACTCAGAGGTGGCTGTGGGCTACGGCAGTTGCTGCAGTAGGAGAAGCTCTCAGTTTCACATGAAAGACCATTGAAAAGTGCTCTAGAGATGAGCAGGTGGTGGCACTGTTCCCTCTCTGGCCCCTCCCCCACAGACAGCAATGCAGAGCAACAAGGAGGGTTGCCATGCTCCGGTGCATACTTAAGGCCCTGCCCCCTTACAACTTATCAGCCGGCCAAGACAAAGAAATATGGCCCAAATGAAAGAACAGAGTAAAGCCTCAGAAAGAGAGCTAAGCAAGGAGGAGATCCCCAACCTATCTATCTGATCACGAATTTAAAGACCTGGCAATCAAAATGCTCACAGATCTGATTGAGCTTGGTGGAAAAATGAAAAAACAAATGAAGGAGACCCAAAGTGAAATAAAGCAGAATGTTCAGGGAACCAACAGTGACAGGAAGGAAACAAGGACTCAAAGCAATGATTTGGAACAAAAGGAAAAAATAAACAACCATCAAAATGAAGAAACAAGAACTCAAAAAAGTGAAGAGACTGTTACAAACCTCTGGGACAAACTGAAACGTTCCAATATCCGAATTATAGAGGTGGCAGAAGGAGAAGAGGAAGACCAAGAAATTGAAAACTTATTTGAACAAATAATGAAGGAGAACTTCCCCAATCTGGCAAAGGAAATAAACTTCCAGGAAGTCCAGGAAGCCCAGAGAGTCCCAAAGAAGTTGGACCCAAAGAGGAACACACCAAGACACATCACCATTAAGTTACCCAAGATTAAAGATAAAGAGAGAATCCTAAAAGAAGCAAGAGGAAAGGAGAGAATTACCTTCAAAGGAGTTCCCATTAGACTATCAGCTGATTTCTCAAAAGAAACCAGGCAAGAAGGAGCTGGAAAGAAGTATTCCAAGTCATCAAAGGCAAGGACCTACATCCAAGATTACTCTATCCAGCAAAGCTTTCATTTAGAATGGAAGGGCAGATAAAGTGCTTCCCAGGTAAGGTCAAGCTGAAAGAATTCATCATCACCAAGCCATTGTCATATGAAATGCTAAAGGAACTTATCTAAGAAAAAGAAGGTAAAAAATATGAACAGTAAAATGACAAACTCACAACTATCAACAAATGAACCTAAAAGACAAGAAAAACAATGGAAACAAAAACTAAGCAAACCAGAACAGGAACAGAATCAGAGAAATGGACATCACACGGAGGTATTTCAGTGGGGCGGGGGAAGGGAGGAATAGGGCAGAAAAGGTACAGGGAAGAAGAAGCATGGTTAGTAGGCATAAGATAGACGGGGAGAGATAAAAAATGGTATGGGAAACAGAGGACTCAAAGAACTTATATGTACAACCCATGGACATGAACTAAGGGGGGGGGGAATGCTGGTGGATTGGGGTGGGCAGAGTGGAGGGGGGACAGAGAGGGAGAAATTGGGAAAACTGTAATAGCATAATCAATAAAAATATTTTTAAAAACTTTTCAAAATAACCTATAGGGCCAAGAATTTACTAGATAGTGGGATATACAACAAATTTTTAAGAGTCAAAGTATAATTAATAATATGGAAGACATTAATAATGTGTGTGTAAAAGCAAGTAGAACACATTCTCTCTGTTAGGTTAGGTAGGTTTATTGTATGTTACACAGTTCAGAAGTAGAAATTTTTACAATTAGTAAATTATTTGGTAATCAGAAATAATGTGAACATCTAAAAAAGTATAAAAATATAAAAGCAGCTGCTCTCTAGCCCCACACTGAGGTGTGGCACAGCCAACTACAACAGTCCATCTTTACTTCATCTCTTTATTAGCATTGATACAATTTCCATTCATACACGCAGTGAAGCTGCTCCTTCTCCTGCTCAAACCTTGGTTCGCTGCCCCCAAGCTTTCCCAACATCTAGCTCATGTGCTATTCTACTTGCCTCCTCCAGTTCTTTATTATCTGGGTCTAGTTAGTCTCTCCCAGCTTTTTTTCATTTTTCTTTTTAAAATTTAATGTGGGTTATTCCCTACCTCCTGGCTTAACTCCATAATTGGTGTGAGAAACATAAAAGTTTCCTCATAGGCCTTAGGAAAGGAAGAATTGGACAGGGCAAAAACAAAATCCTCTTTAGCAGGTGGTGGGGAGACTAAATGGAGAGAGGCCTGAAGCCTCTCACAGGTTAATAAATCTCATTACTAACACCAAAAGGAATCTGATAGAAATTACACCAAAGCCTATGGTAATTATATTGGTAGTAGGATCATGGGTAGTTTATATCCACTTGCTTATTGCTATTTAATGTTTTTCTCAATAGTCATGTATTAGTTGAATATTAAAAAAATGATATTTAAAAATGAGCAAATGAAAGTGGAAAAAGGTACTGAAAGAAATAAACACTTTTGCAGGGCCTTGATGTTTACCTATAACTCACCCAAATATGTCTGAACTGTAAAGAAAAGCAAAGACTAACATTAACACAAAGAACGAGAGCAGAGGGTTGAAGTTTCAGGAAACTCTTTTGCATAAAACATAAGTAGGAGAGGACTGGCTGGCAGCAGAGTGTCAAATGTCCTATACTCAGTTCTTTCTAGAATACCTATTAAAATAATATTTCATGAAGTGAGCATGGAATGAAATGCATGCCAAGCTTTTCCTATTTTCCTCTAGACAAGTAAAGTAGATATCTGGTTGAGTGTCTAAATTAAGCCAATGACAAAGAACAATGAAAAATCCAGGCCTGACTTAAGCAATTCCAGATTTGTTTTTCACCTGTTCCTGTTGCTCATGTTTAAGGGAAGAAAACAGAGCAGAGACAGAACTGGTTTGAGTTTACAACATGCCCAGCCACAATCTATAATTAGAGAGTAACCAAGTTTCTAAGCTTGAAAATACAAACAGTTACTCAGAGCAGAAATTATTTTCTTCCTTATTCTGCTTAAGGTCAATTCCATTCCAAGAAATGGTAAGACGCACACCACTCCAATGCCCTGGCACCTACCTGCACTTGGAGCAAATTAACACACAGCAGCAGCAAAAGGGAGAGATTGAGGGAGAAAGGGAGAGCAGCAGAGAGGGAAAGAGAGGAATGTGATTTTCTGTCCTTGATGGAAATAGGACCTAGTTTCATAAATCAAAAACAAAACAAAAACAGACTCATAGAACAGAGACCAAAGGGATGTTTACCAGAGGGAGGGGATAGGGTAGATGAAAAAGGCAAGGGAAATATAGTCAATAATATTGTTACAATCTTACATGGTGACAGATGATTACTAGAATTAGTGGAGTGATCACACTGTAAGGCATAGAAATGTTGAATCACTATATTGCGCATTTGAAACTAATATAAGCAATATAACATTGTATGCTAACTATACTTAAATAAAAAATAACATAACTGTTTTTTCTATTGTGAGATAAAATAAAAATATATACATACATACATATATATCCCATTTCACCCATTCCAATAGTAAATAAATAAATGTAATAGTTAAAAATTATATTGGAATCATTGATGGCTGTAAAAAGGTTTAGAATCCCACCAGAAAGCGTGCTGCAGAGACTTCAAAGATGAGTCAGTTCAGTCCCATTATACATGAATAAGGTGAGGCCCAGAGAAGTGAAGAAATGTATTCAAAGGGATCCAGGAGAGAAAAAATGTGCCAGTTCATATAATTGTGACACCAACTGACAATATAAGCCATTCTGTGTTGTTAACCAGCCTCGGGAGTTTCTCCCCCACCCCCTACCATTTAAAGAAACCCCATCGTTGGGATACACAACTAAGGGTCATTCTGAGAAATTCCTTAGAATTCTTGTTTCTCTCGAAAGGAAGGTGGCTATTAGCAGGTTGGGACTCATGTCTTCAACATGCAGTGTGATTCAGCTAACTTATAGCTATAGAGCTAGCACAAGCCGCTGAAGGGAAAAAATTCTGACCAATCACAGAATTTGAGAGCTGCAGGGACTTTGAAAACCGACCTCATTCTACACAAAAGCAAGCTAAGGAATAGACAATAAATTTGTCCCAAGGCCACCAGTTGTAGAGTTGGCGATAAAATTAAAACAGAGATACTCAGATCAATTCAAGGGCATATTTATATTTAGTAGCTTCTTTCAGGCTGCAACATCAAGAACCAAAGAAGCAGTGAAACATTTCCTGAGCAGTAGAAGCACCTTTTATCTGAATTCCAATTTTTTAATCCAAAAAGCGATTTTTGCATTTTGGTTTCTGAGGAAGCCTGATTCACCAAGAAAGGGGGAAACAATTTACTCAACAGTGAACTTCTCTAAATTGCTAATGTTTTTTCACAGTCCTTCAACAGCCAGAGGGATCCTAACAAATAGAAACCCACCCATCTGTTTCTTTGCTTCTCATTGCTCTCAGAATAAAAACAGAACTCACACATGTACCAGGTCCTGCAGGGTCCAGCCCCTGATGCCTCCATAGTTGCACCCAGTTGTGTGGTTTGTACACCCACAGGAGGCCTTGGCTGGGGGAGAAAAAGGGGCTGAAATCCAGGCCACACTCTGCATCTGCCTGCAGTAGTTAGGGTGCTCTTCACAACTGGTGTGAGTGAGCCCTCAGAGCCAGCAGCTGCCCTGGCTGCCAGCTTTCTCAGACCGTCTTCTCAGGTTTCTATACTCCATCTGTTGGAGCTTCTAACCATCTGCAGAACTCACCCTGCCTCTAACCCTCACAGGCCCATGCACAAGCTGTTCTCTACTTGATCCTTCCTACCTCCCTCACATCTCAACTTCTTCAGTTTTCTCTCAGTCCCTCTGACCTGATCTGGTCAGAGCACCATCTGATCTTCTTCACAGCACTAACACCTAGGCAGTTTTACATTTATTTGAATTAGCACTGGATGAATGTCCTTGTCTCCCAATACAGATTAAGCTCCATGAGGACAAGGGACCATGACAATTTCTCCCCAGCACCTAGCACAGAACAAGTATTCAACAAGTATTTATTGAAAGAAAGAAAAATGCTAAGAATCTAGCATATTTTCATGTTATTTCAATGAGCCCAGCAACTTTCTATGGCCGCAAATTAAGTGATGTGAGACTTGTCTTGGAGAAATCACTACTATTCTCATTGGACACTAAATATTACTGAAGAATTAGTTCCTGTCTTTGTGTCTTCACAGAGCTGAGATGAAAGAAACAAATAAAAAAGAAAAAGTAAGATAAATCATCTAAACTCCTATGCAAATGTAAGTGATAATTATTCTGGTATGATTGGTGAGATTTCTTAGTTTTTCACTAGTGTAGACAGGGGGCCAGGAGGGGATCCATGTCCTACAAACCTGTCTATACAGGCCCCTCTCATTCTTTGTACCTTAAGTAACCCGAACACTCTTCTGTGCTTATGTTGTTTTTTTTGTTTTGTTTTGTTTTTTTAAGAGGAGACAAACATCAATGTGTGGTTGCCTCTCACATGCCCCCACCAGGGACTCGGCCTGCAACCCAGGCATGTGCCCTGACTGGGAATCAACTGACGACCCTTTGCTTTGCAGCCCACACTCAATCCATTGAGCTACACCAGCCGGGGCCTTATGTTGGTTTCTTAACACAGTCTTCCATCCTGGCAAGATTTACTTCTACTGTAAAGTATAAATATAAATATAAATATACAAGCCAGTTTTGAATAAATATGGGCAGTGTCTCCTGGGCCTAAGGACCAGGAGCAGTTAAGATGAGACAGAAGCCTGTCTCTTTTGCCACAGAAAGGTCACAGTAACCTAACCTTGAGATTTTCCTACTCAATGAATTGGGAACTCCCATGGTATTTACTGCACACTCACTGTGTGCTGAAATTTATTGCACCCTCAGTAATTGGCACAAATTAAACACTCATATCCAAGTGATCCACTGTCCTGGCAGCCACTGGCATGTTAAAAGTATTCAGGGACTTCCAGACAAAATGGAGGTGTAGGTAGATATGCTTTGCTTCCTCGCACAACCAAAAGAAGGATAACAACCAATTTAAAAACAAAAACAACCAGAACTGCCAGAAAAACAAACTGTGTGGAAATCCAACAACCAAGGAGTTAAACATTCATCCAGACTGGTGGGGGAGGAGACAGGACACTCTGCAAGGTGGTGGCTGTCAGACCAGGTGGTCCCACATTTGTGTGGGGATAAGCCAGGAGGAGCAATTGGGAAACAGGAGAGACCATGCAACCCAGGGTTCCAGCATGGGGAAATAAAGCCTCAAAATCTCTGGCTGTAAAAACCTGTGGGAGTTATGACAGCAGGAGAAACCCCCAGCTTCACAGAAGAGTTCACTGGAGAGGCCCACAGGGTCCTAGAATGTACACAAAACCACCCACCCAAGGAATCAGCACCAGAAAGGCACAATTTGCTTGTGAGTAGCAGGGGAAGTGATTAAAAGTTGGGCAAGAGCCAAGCAAGCAGCATTATTCCCTCTCTGACCCCTCCCTCACATACAGTGCCACAATGCTGTGAAATGGGTTGCCCCATCCTGGAGAATTTCTAAAGCTCCACCCCTTACAATGTAACAGGGGCACCAAGACAAAAAAATATGGCCCAAGTGAAAGAACAGATCAAAACTCCAGAAAAAAAATACAACTAAGCGATGAAGAGATAGCCAACCTAGCAGATGCAGAATTCAAAACACTGGTAATCAGGGTGTTCACAGAAATGGTTGAATAGGGACACAAAATAGAGGAAGAAGTAAAGGCTATGCAAAGTGAAATAAAGGAAAATATACAGGGAACCAACAGTAATGGGAAGGAAACAGGGACTCAGATCAACGATTTGGACCAGAAGAAAAAACTAAATATTCAACTGGAACAGAATGAAGACACAAGAGTTCAAAAAAATGAGAAGAGGCTTAGGAACCTCAGGGACAACTTTAAACGTTCCAACATGTGAATCTTAGGGGTGCCAGATGGAGAAGAAGAAGAGCAAGAAATGGAAAACTTATTTGAAAAAATAATGAAGGAAAACTTCCCCAATCTGGTGAAGGAAATAGACTTTCACGGAACCTGGGAAGCTCAGAGAGTCCCAAAGAAATTTGACCCAAGGAAGAACACACCAAGACACATCATAATTAAATTACCCAAGATGAAAGATAAGGAGAGAATCTTAAAAGCATCAAGAGAAAAGGAGACAGTTACCTACAAAGGAGTTCCCATAACACTATCAGCTGATTTCTCAAAAGAAACCTTGCAGGCAAGAAGGGGCTGGAAAGAAGTATTCCAAGTCATGAAAGGCAAGGACCTACTTCCAAGATTACTCTATCCAGCAAAGCTACCATTTAGAATGGAAAGGCAGATAAAGTGCTTCCCTGAAAAGGTAAAGTTAAAGGAGCTCATCATCACCAAGCCCTTATTATATGAAATGTTAAAGGGATTTATCTAAGAAAAAGATAAAAAATATGAATAGTAAAATGACAACAAACTCATAACTATCAACAGCTGAACCTAAAAGACGGAAACAAAAACAAACTAAGCAAACAACTAGAACAGGAACAGATTCACAGAAATGGAGATCACATGGAGGGTTATCAGCAGGGAGGGGGAGGGAGAAGAATGGGGGATAAAGTACAGGGAATAAGAAGCACAAATGGTAGGTACAAAATAGATAGGGGGAGGTTAAGAACAATAGTATGGGAAATGGAGAAGCCAAAGTATGACCTTACATGTATGACCCATAGACATGAACTAAGGTGGGGGAATGATGGTAGGAGAGGGTATACAGGGCAGAGTGGAATAAAGGGGAGAAAAAAATGGGACAATTGTAATAACATAATCAATAAAATATACTTAAAAATATTCATAATAAGACACCTTTGAACTTCCATGGGTTTTTTTGTTTTTTTTTTGCATTTATCAGTTAATTGCTTGTTTATTCTTAACAAAATGGGTTGGATCTGGGTTGGAAGCCATATATCTCACACTCCCCACAGGAATGGAGCTTCAAATAGCAGTCAGTTACAAGACTCTGATCGGAATGCAACAAATCCTCTTTAAACTTTTTATTATGGAAGATTTTTAATGTACACAAAGGTAGAGAGAATGGTAAGATGAACACTAATGTATTTGCCTTCAACAATTAAGAACTCAGGTTTACTCTCACAACAAATAATGTTTTAGAACTGCAGTGGAAAGATACTCATTTACAAACTTTTTTCTGAATACTTTTACTAGAATAAATTAAATTGTTGTCACATGTCAAGTTCTTACAGAGCAGTGGAGAGAAGACAGAGGTTGGACAAATGCTAAGAGACTAGTGACACATAAATTCCCTTCGCACAAGCATTTTCCTATCTATGGTCCACTAACAACCAATTTCTGCTTTCTCTTTTGTTCCTCTGAGACAAGGGGAAGCTGCACTGAGGATATGAAGCTATGAAGCTGACTAGTGGTAGGATTAGAAGAATTAGAGCTCCAGTTTTCCACTTCAGATGAGCTTTCTGCCTTCCCTTTGTGTGCATACACATGCTCCAGCGCCAGGAGGTCCAGGAAGTCTTAAATATTTATGGTAAATGCCTGCAGAATGGAAAGCAGCCTGCAGGTCTTAAGATCACGGGCATGAAAGTGTTCCCCAAAATAAGCCACACTCATTGCAAGAAACAGAAGATGATGTTATAAGTAAATATTCTGAAGCTATCCGAATCATAGGGGGGCCAGAAGGAGAAGAGGAAGAGAAAGAAATTGAAAACTTATTTGAACAAATAATGAAGGAGAACTTCCCTAATTTGGCAAAGGAAATAGACTTCCAGGGGGTCCAGGAAGCTCAGAGAGTCCCAAAGAAGTTGGACCCAAGGAGGAACACACCAAGGCACATCATAATTACATTACCCAAGATGAAAGATGAGAGAATCTTCAAAGCAGCAAGAGAAAAGGAGACAGTAACCTACAAAGGAGTGCCCATTAGACTGTCAGCTGATTTCTCAAAAGAAACCTTACAGGCGAGAAGGGGCTGGCAAGAAGTATTCCAAGTCATGAAAGCCAAGGACCTACATCCAAAATTACTCTATCCAGCCAAGCTTTCATTTAGAATGGAAGGGCAAATAAAGTGCTTCCCAGATAAGGTCAAGTTCAAGGAGTTCATCATCACCAAGCCCTTATTAT
>VMDR010030876.1:0-12231 GCA_007922815.1 Macrotus californicus
ACTGTTTTCCAAAGTTGCTAAACCATTTTATATTTCTAACCACAGTATGGTGATTCTTGTTCCTCCACAACTTCTCTACCATTTATTATTGTTTTATCCCTAATTTATAGTTGTTTAAGTGGGTATGAAATGCTATCTCATTGTTGTTTTAATTTTCATTTTTCTAATGAATAATGATTTGAGCTTATTTTATGTACTTATTAGCTATTCATACATCTTTAGTAAAGTATCTACTCAACTTTTGCACATTTTTTATTGGATTGTTTGTCTTATTGAATTGTGTAATAATTTATTGTGTGTTCTGGATACAAACTTTTATCAGAGATGAGTTTGCAAAGTGTTTTCTCTTTGTTGCTTATTATTTCATTGCTTATTGATGTGTTTTGGAGCACAAAAATTTTGATGACATCAATTTTATCAAATTTTTCTGTTAAGAACTGTGCTTTTGATGTCATTATTTATCTTTTGTAATAGAAAGCATATTGTTTATATCAAGTATTATGAAACAATGATTTTTCTTTGCTGTTGGAGTTTGTTTTAACTCAAGTATTGGAAAATATTTCCTGTACACACTGAAATGTTTTTTTCCCTCTTCTTTTTTTCTGTCCTGTCCCGTCCCCATATTAGAAAAAGATAAAGGAGATAATATTAGCTTGAATTATTATGCCTGTAGAACTAAATTACTCATTATTTTTCACCTATCACTGTGGTCACCCTATAACACTGATCTTTCTGGCTAACAGAGATTTTCAGATTCATAAGCAGTACTAATAATGCTTCTTCAAAGGAAATAGGGGTGAAAGCTAAAGTCACCATCAGAAGCCAGACAGCTCTAGCCTAGAAAATAGGATTTTATACTCTCAGAGTAGTACGCATTGACTGTGTTGAACAAAATACATCTTCAAACAATTATTTCTTGTCAGTGTTGAATGTAATGTAAACAGACCTACTGTTGCCTACAGCACAAGTCATAGGTCAGGGAGTGGTCCTTACGGGGTTGTTTTCTGTGGCTGGAAACCAGGGCTTCAGTGTCCTCACAAAGAGGCAGGAAAGTGAGTGTGAACCCAATGACTCAGTTATTTTCAAAATGTATTATAGGTTGAAACTATTTCCTGGATGTGGAGAAATAAATTGCTTTCACAGGGAATTTCTCTGTGAACAGTATAATGTATGTAAATATTTGATAAGACCATCATCTCTGGTAGCTTAAATGATACCTAAATCATCCTCTAAAATACATTTTCTTAGCTCAAGAGGGTTCCCTCTTCTCAATTTAGCTCTAGATACGCATATTTCCCTTCTAGTGTATACATAGAAGTGGTTTCCCCAAACTGGGGGAAGATCAAATACTCACATCTCCTTGGTTAACAGGAATAAATAGGACATTCTGTATGAGATGAGCTTGAAGTGGGGAGGGAGAGGGGAATCTCGTGTTTCTGCACTTACTAAATCGTTTTAAGCACAGGCACAGGTTGGGGGGCGGGGGGATGGTGGTGGGTGACGAATGCCAGTAACAAAAGGCCTTGTTAAAATCCAGCTTTTAAATTTCCCCTTTAAAAAAGCACTGTATCTCGATATGAGTAATATTATTTACTTTAGGGACCAAATAATGTTAAATAATGGTGTGAAAATACCATTTGCATCATTTTTAAAACAACCTAGGGGAGTAATTGTTTAAATGGTCCTTGCTGTGCTACAGACTGCTCCCCACTTGGGGAAGAGAAGCACCTTCTTTTTTAAGACTTTATTTGTTTATTTTTAGAGAGAGGGCAAGGGAGGGAGAAAGAGGAAGAGAGAAACTTCAGCGTGTGGGAAACATCTATCTAGCACACCCTTACCCAACCAGCGAACTGGCCAGCAACCCAGGCATGTGCCCCAACTGGGAATTGAACTGGTGACCTTTTGGTCTGTGGGACAATGCCCAACCCACTGGATCACACCAGTCAGGGGAAGAGGCATCCTCTTTTTGCCTGAGCTCCTTGGTATCTTTATTGGGCCACATTGAACAGGACCAGGAAATTGTCAAGGAGTTATTTACAATCCCTGGGGCTGTTGCTGGACTGAACTCTAAAAACTAAAACTGTTTGTGTTATCCCATAAGACCCTTGATTTTAAAAAGAATGGAAAGGACACATGGCTTTTATAACACTTTGGCTTTTATAATACTTTGACGTGCAGGGAATGGATAAGCAAATATGCAAATGTTTATGTTGATTTATTTTTAAAAAAATTTTCTGACCTTTTAACTCAACATAAATAGAAAAAAATTACATGTAATGAAATTTTTAAAACAATTATGTACTTTTTATTAACTCTTAGAAGTCTGATTATTATAAGTATAAATATATTGGTCTATTAGATTTAGTTGTATACTTTTAGAAACATAAAGACTCAAACAGGTAAAGTCTTATAGTTAAATATACCAATAAAAAGTTCCATGTAACATATATTTACTGGCAACAAAAATTTTTCAACTAAAATGACAAAGTCTTTAAAGATGAATTTTGGCTTGTGTTTTTCCTAAACTAATTTAGATGTTTGTGTACCTTTAAATTGAAATTCTAAAATATCAGAAAATTAAAACTATGTATTTTAGTGTTTTCAAAATTAAATCACTATTGTGTATTTATTTTTAAGCCTGTTGTGTTAGAAGAAAATAGAGAACCCGCCGTGACTGGTGTAGCTCAGTGTATTGAGCACAGGCCTGTGAACCAATGGGTCGCTGGTTCAATTCCCAGCCAGGGCACATGCCTGGGTTACAGGCCAGGTCCCCAATTGGGGGTGTGCAAGGAGCAACCACACACTGATGTTTCTCTCCCTCTCTTTCTCCTTCCTTTCCCCTCTCTCTAAAAAATAAATAAATAAAATCTTAAAAAAAAAAAAAGAAAGTAGAGAACCCTTGCGGACTTGCGGCTGCATGGCAGAAATTATCAGAGAACAGGCTGTCTATGGTCATCTTTGATGTCTTAAAATGAGATTGGCAGTGAATTAGAGGGATGTGGGAAGCAGGAAATGTTCGCTTGCAACAGCTGTCCTCTGTGCTTTGTGTGAAAATGAGTTTATCATGGAAACATACAGCAGAAGTCAGTTAAAATATAGACTCCCATCATCTACTTCTTGTTTGGAGCTGCACATTTTTCTAAGAAAAGGATCTTAAGAATCAGGTAAATGCAAAATGGGAATCCTAGGGGGTTTAAGATAATTCAATCAGGAACTGTATCGAGGATTTTACAAAAAATAAAAAAATGGGCTTTTCAGCAGTTAGAATGTTGGCTTGATGAATCTAAAGGTCTTAGGACAGCAGAGTGGCTTCTTGCCCAGGCGGTAGCTTTGACAAAGTGTCATTCCAGGCTCAGATCAGCCAGAATGACAATTGTGCTACTAAAATCTGTTTGCATTAGTGGCAACTGATGTAAGAATAAACAATTCAGACAAGTTTCAAACTCAATATAGAGTTGCCTCTGGAATGTTTTGTACTAAATATTGTCTGCTGGGGTTTTTCTACCCACTTGTGTATTAAATTACTTTGACTTCAAAAAAGTATGTCAGTTAGATGTTCTATACGTGAGTCAGCTGTTCCAGTCTCCTGCAATCTCAAAAATAACATGCTCACTTTTTCTACTTCCTCTTCCTTCTCTGAAAACAAGGCTTTTTAATGACATAGATTTTATGGGTTTACTTTTTAAAGCATTTTCTTTTTATATAAACATTTTTTTGCACATTTGATTTTTCATATTTCTTCATTTCCCCTCAACTTACCAAATTATCTCTTCTAAATGTATCTGCAGAGTGTTCGTTAAATATTGTAGTATTAATTTAACTTGACGGAATTATCTCACATTTACCAGTACAATTTTATAGCAGGAGTAGCACCATAAGGTGGGAATATATGTGTCCATATAGATCTCTCATTGGTGTTGGTGTGGGGTGATGATGTGCAAGGTGTTACTGCTGTAGCCACTTCCTTCATCCCTAGCTTTCAAATAGCAAAACCTAATTTGTTACTCGATTGTTTAAATGTAGCCAAAACACAAAGCATATGTTAAATACAATTGTTTAGGATTAAATAAGCATTTATTGAGCATGTACTTACATATATGCCAGGCAATGTTTAAAGCACTTGAGAATCATTAATAAACAAAGATTGCCACACTCAATAGCTTACATTCTAGTCACTATGTTGTATATTTCTATATCATTCTGCCTACTATTAATGAAATACATTTTCTTCTTATTAAAGCATATCAAACTATTTTAGTAAAAGAAGTCAGCTAGGACCTTGCTTTAAAATCATATACTATGTCATTAATATTGCCATAATAGTAACCAAATCACTCATCCAGTTGTTAAGAATTTTGAATTTTGTTTTAATGTGAATAAAAGACTCATTGTCATTGATCTTTTCTTGTTATTCTTCTGCTTATCAGCTTAAGTATCTTATAAGAACTTTCCTTATTTATAAAACAAACAAAGAAACAAACAAATTTGGGCCCCAGCCGGGTGACTTAGTTGGCTGGGGCATCATCCGTGCACCAAAAGGTTGCACGCTCGATTTCCCCATCAGGACACATACCTTGGCACGCATGGGAGGCAACCGATCTGTTTTTCCCTCTCATCCATGTTTCTCTCTGTTTCCTCTCCCTCTTATTTTTCTCTCCCTCTCCTCCTCCCCCCTCTCTCTCTAAAATCAGTTTTAAAAAGCATACCCTCAGTTGAAGATTAAATTAAAAAATGGAGCTTTATTCTTTTGTTTCTTACTGTGGAAAACATTTGAAGTGCAGAGATACGTAAGTCTGTGACATGCAGGGCACCTTTGCATTAGCAAAGTCTTTTTTTTTTATTGCTCAAGTTTGATTACTGCCCTTCAAAGCCATAAACAACAAGGAATTGAGGGAAAGTAGCAAAAATGAGTAAGGAATGGAAAAATAAGCCTTTCAAGGAACAATTAGATCTGTTTAGCTTTAAAAGGAGGAAATGGGTACAATGTAAATATCACCCACTGGATTGAGCTGGTTTCAAGGCCTCGCTCCACCTTCAGTGGGAGATTCATTTTAAATCGGTCACTCCACTAATCTGTAAAA
Source organism: Macrotus californicus (assembly GCA_007922815.1). NCBI lineage: Eukaryota > Metazoa > Chordata > Mammalia > Chiroptera > Phyllostomidae > Macrotus > Macrotus californicus. The sequence continues at coordinate 5,082 of VMDR010030876.1, forward strand.
TGAGGGGAATTGACTAGTTTGAGGTGACAGACTTTTTAAAAAGACCAGCTAGTACTTTAAGCTTTGTAGGCTGATGGCCTCTGTCACAACCACTCAACTCTGTTGCAAATGAATACTTAAACAACAGGCAAGACTGTGTTCCAGTAAATCTTTACTTACAAAAATAGGCAGCAAGCCAGGTTTCACCTACTGGCCCCAATTTGGTGACCTCTAGGGAGCCTAGAAGACCTTTAGGATTTCTTTCACATTTGCATTCTGTGATAATACTTCGTTATCAGCATCATAGGAGGGGATTGTAGTTCAGTTATTATCTATGCTATTACCAGTCCTGGGCCAGCCTGGAGACAGAAACCATACAAGTATTTTAACAGAAAACTCCAGTAAAGAATTATCTAGATTGTAAATTACTGAAAGATCAAAGAGAACCCAGGTATCATAGACTTAGCAACTGCAGGAAGCAGCTACCACCTCTGAGTCTGTGGAACAGGAGAGGTTGAGGTTGTCAAACCAGAGATTGGAGGAACAACCCCACGAAGTTGAAACTTCGATGTCTGTGAATATTTCTGAGATCCAAGGAGGGCTCTGTACAGACAGGATCTCTGAGCCACTTTTTTTGTAAGTAGCTATACACGTATGGATACAGAATGAAACAAAAGAAAACAGGCTTTGGGTAAAGGCAAGAGGGACTATATTAAACATAAGAAAACACTAATTCATAGAGCCACATTAGAATACAGTGGGAATAGTGTAAGGGTCATTGTCCCCAGTGTTTTTAAATGAAAGATTAGATAGTTATCTATTCTGGATAGTTTTAATTTCAGACTGCAGAGATCAAGGTTATACCAACCTCTGGTTATGGAATGCAGCATTTGACTTCCCTTTCTTGGCTCAAGTTTCCTAGACTAGTTTTCAAAGACCTATATTCCCCTATGGAAACTGTCTATAATTGGGTAAGTCTTTTGTCTGAGTTTCCAGTAGACCTAGGTAACCAAGACAACTGCAATAATTGAAGGATGAAGTCAATATTTATCTCGTGCACTTGTTCTCTCTGTTCTTTTTTATCTTCTTCCTTCTGTTTTATCTATCTTTTCTCTCTTTTTCAGCTCATAGAGCATTATGTGACTTTTTTGTGCCACTTGTCATAATTCACCTCATATCGTTTGTGTCTGACCTTGACTCACATTGAGGATACGGGCAATAGTACATCATTGGCTCTCAAAAGCCAAGAATTGATTTCAGTGTGCTTCCTCTCACCCACTCTAAATGGTCACCAGAGGTAAACTGGCAACTAGGCCAGGGGGCGGGGGTGGGGAGCACCAAGGACACATGATAGGCTCTCAGTAAATGTCATTGAATGACTGAACTAACCCTTGGCACAGTATCTCATGTAGTTAGCAACAAATTGAATTAATGGTTCAATTACTCACTTATAAGCTCTAAATTACCATTTGGGCTTTTTTGTTGCTGTTGTTAAAAACTATTTTGTCTTTAACGCTTCCTGATTCTTGATGTTGTTTCTTGATGTCCTCACCTTTTGGTTTATTTTGTAAGTGGACCCAACAGCTCTGAATATACAGAAGTGCCAGTGCCATTTTCCCCTGTCTTCTGACATTTTCTCTCTTTTGTGACTGGATTTGGAGTTAAAGGGTTTATAGATGCACTGGGAGGTCATTCGTACTTGATTCTCTTGAGAGAGCAACAGATTTTTTTTGGAATTCATGAGCATTTGGCATTTTCATAACTGCTTTTTGGCAGTTCTCTGTCCATTGTCCCAGGTTCTCACCTTACCAACATACACACAGGCACACACATGTGAAAATTGTGTTCAGAATGTTTTTTAATTTGATTCTTTACCATGAAGGAAAAATGTTGAAACTGTTTTTCTTACAGCTCAATGTAATTTGAAATAGTTTTCTCCGCTGGTGATGTTTCTAGCTTATTCTATAAATGGAATCTGTGACCCAAAAAGAAGCAAAAACTAATAATCTTGCGGTCAGGTACTAATGTTTGCCGACTTGTTGCTAGTATTCTCCATAAACTCAGGCAGCTGATCATGATGAAGGAGCTGAAGACAACTCTTGACGTGTGTTCCCTGGCTCGTGTTCTAAACACTGATGATACTTTTTGAGTTCAGCATACTCTCGGTAAATGTATGTGCTGGAGTAAGCTCTGATTCCAAAGTTTGGTAAAAAACTTTTCGAAATTGTGAGACTTACATAGTTTGTCTAAACTCTTTCTTCTCAGCCACAAGTTCTGCCCACTTGGAGGACCTTGCCTACCTGGATGAGCAGAGACATACACCTTTGAGAACTTCTCTTCGAATGCCAAGACAGAGCATGAGTGGTGCTCGCACACAGCAGGATTTAAGAGGTTAGAACCACGGGGTTGCTTTGCCTGGGGATGCCCAAGGGGAAATGGAAATGGACAATAGGCAAAAAGTTCTTTTTTTTTTCCAATTTCCACACTTATTTAAACCTCTCTTAAGAAGTGAACATGTAACCATAGAAGAGAAAGATAAATACAAGTACATTGCCAAAAGGCATTGTAATTACCTATATTTTGAAGCATTGGTGTTGATTTCTTAAAATTCTGAAAGAAAACAAGTGGAAAGGGCTGGTGTGGTGGTGATGGGAGAAATAACCTTCTTAGGACTGTGGATTTCTCAAGTGATTGTTGACCAGCTTCAGCTCTAGCCATACTGCAACTTGAACTTCGTGCTGAAAATGTGTTTTGCTAAAGAATTTATTTCACATTCATTCTAGTGGCCATTTCTCATGACATAAGAATTTATTTCACATTCATTCTAGTGGCCATTTCTCATGACATAAGAATTTATTTCACGTTCATTCTAGTAGCCATTTCTCATGACATATAGTACTTTTAACTTACTGGTGTTTTAGCCAGTGCTTCTAGTCCCGTCCTGGCAACACCTAAACAACTTACCCTTCCCATTCAGCCCCCTGTTTCTTTACTCTGTGCGCATGCTGCATGTTTCTCCAAACAGGATCCTGATCTTTTCAGAGACTTTCGTTTTCTTATGGCCGTGGTCTAGTTGAGAGACCATTGTTGGTATCTATTATCGTTTCCCCAAAATGAACTGAACTGTCTCTAAGAGTCTTAACAGATGGTCTGCTTTCTCTAATATCTAGTAATCCATAGCTCTACTACATCAAGTTTATTTTTATTTTTATTTTACAGATTATTTTCATCTTTCTTTTGTCCTCCTCTCACCCCTTGTCCTGTGCCCCATTCTGATCCATACAGTGTCAAGTGCGTACATAGCTCACACAAAAGGGGACCCATACATGCCTGCTGTCCATGCTGAAAGTCACTACACTGACAGTTTTTCAGTGATGGCTAAGCAACTGGGAGCATAAAATAATTGACTCTTCTGCTACAGTCACCATACTTCCCATCAGCATTAGTGAGTTGGTGGCCTTAATCACAGTTTTATTCTTATTTCTATGTGTCCTGCTTGCCATTTCTTCAGTTAGCCACATACTAGTTGCTTAGTACGTGCAATTGTGTATTTCCAGCCCAGAAAGTGGTATTGTGTCAAGTACTACTTTAGTGTTGGTAGGCTGATTATATCCAAAGCCTGAATAAATTTAGTCAAAAGACTAAATAAATCATCTGTTCCAAGACCAGATGCATAGCCATAGTAAAGAAGATTGGATGCAACTATTGCGCTCTATAGACCTTCAAATTTGGTTAAAATTTTCCACATTGGCATCATCATGCATCTCATTTCTGTAAAACATACTGACGTTGTTGATTTTATTTTCTGGTTTGCTAGTCAATGAATGAAGGATTTTATAGTACATAGAAAACAAAATTAACAGGTTTTAGCTGTGTGCTTTTGAGAACTCTTCACGTTGGGTTCTACTGATACTTGATAGGACATTTCCACTTGTAGTATCTAAAGATTTGTAAGATCTTTGACAAATGCCATTTTAGTGAGCTTGATGTTTACGCACAGGTATCTGTTGTGTCTAGAACATCACAGAAAACCTTTTCCATTGCACTGAACTTCAATCTAGACATTCGGTAAAACCAAAGTACATCCAAAGACTTTTTTCAAAGAGTACCTAAGTCTTTAGGAAGCTCTCTGCCTATATAATTCATCCCAAACAAAACTGATTTTACACCCCTTACAGGCAAGGTAGTGTCTCAACTTATTGTTTACATTAATACTTAAAGATAGAATTTGTCCATTGATAAGTATACTATGATATTAGAGTTTCAGTTCCTTAAAGTTGTCTTTTCTTTCAAGAGTTTTCCTTTCAGCAATCTAAATGGTGAGTACATGCCATCCAGATGAGTGTTTTAATCCATAAGAACTGGATGTGTGCTAAGCTGTATTTTCCCTTTTAAAATAAGCATACTTTAATATGGAACTTTGAGGGCCTGGACAATAATTTTCCCTCATAGAGTAGCATGTTATCTTGATTACTGTTTCCCAATGCACTTTGTAGCTTATGAGATGACTTAAAACACAGTAACAAGAAAAGAAAGCATACTCGGACAGACTCCCCTCATGTTTCAATAGACCTGCTTGGCAAGCTCTTGTAACTGTGGTCATTGTGTCTAAAACACTACACTTCATTGTAGAGATTGAATCATACTGTTTTCCAAGCATCCTAGCATTATTTTTTTAAAAACATAGCACATCATGCTTTCTAATTTTGCTTAAAGGAACATACAAATTGCACTCATTTTTTAGTTTTATATATTTTTCTTCCTCTGGTTATGGTTGAAGTAAAACAACTTTCTCCCAAAAAATAGTAAAGTGTTTGAAAACCTTTTATAGTGTAAATTAAGATATATCTTTATCATTAGAGGTATATCTTTCTATATTTTAAAATATTATCAAACAAGTCATGAAATAGTTTTTTAACCACACTTCTGGTTTTAAATGATTCTGGATCTGTATCCAGTAAGTACTGAAGTTACTGATTCCAGGTGGAGAGATGATCTGAAATAGCGTTCCTTGAATATATGTCTCAAGAGGTGGCAAGCGCTTACGGGTGCTTCACACAGGCGGTGCTGCACTGTTCTGTTTAGAGAAGTGATTTTCAGACATTTTTGGTTCCAGGACCCCTTTGTACAGTAAAAAACTGAGGACCCTAAAAAGCTTGTGTTTATGTGAGTTATATCTATTGATATTCACCATATTAGAAATTAAAACAAAATTTTTAAATATCTGTCATTTTTTAAAAACAATAGTAGACCCATTATACGTTAACATCGTAAGCTCTGAAAAATTCCTGTACACTATCAGCAAAGAAGAATGAAAAAGACAAATTATGTGTTTGTCTTTTGGACTTTGTGGACCCCCTGAGAGTGTCTCGAGAACCCCCAGGGGTCTTCACTTTTTAAAAACCACTGGTTCAGAGGGTACGATTGTAATTGAAGATAAGTTTTATGCCTTTAGGGACCATTCTGTTTACAGAACACGAGACAGTGCGGTTTAAGAATTGGTTAGAAGCTGTCCATGAACATGGTTGAAGAGCACAGGCATAGCTTACTTAACAATTACCTTGATAGTGACTGCGATTGTTTGATCAGGATGGTGGTGGTTTGACTGCTGGAGCAGAAATTGCTGGGGTAACATCTGAGCTAGAGTTTGATTCTTCAAGTGGGGTATTAACGTTTGCTTCATTAGTAGCTTCATTAGTAAAGTTTTCTTTACTTCTTAAGTCAGCTGTTTTGAGCAGCTGTTCTACCAAAACTGATGTTCCTAGAGACCCAGCCCCACAGTGGAGACAAGGTCACATAAGTGCACTGTCCTGGGTCCCACTGCAGCAAGTTACTGTTTTAGATTCCTAGCTGCCAGTCGTCTAAGAGCTTGAGCTTTAATGGTAAAATTGTTACAGAAGATTGTATCCTAGTGCAGAGTGTATTGCTGCTAACCTTCCACAGGTGCCTTTTCTAGTCCCAAAGCCTAATGGCCTTGACAGATATTAATTTGAAATGTTATTAAAGTTTTTAACTTCCATTTTTTAAATTATTTGGGGGTCTATTTTTTAAAATACAATCATCATTGTGTTAATATAGAGTTGTGCTAGAAGTTGTCCACCTGAAACCTCTCACTCTTTCTGATCGTCTTAATGGAATCTCGTATTCCACAGAGGAAGACAAACTAAGTTTGCTGCCTAGTAAAAGGAAGAAAGGGGTTGTTGGTTTTTGTGGATAAATGTAATATACCTTATGATGGAATATATAAAAGGAAGCAGGGAGAGTTAAAATACACAAAGCAAAAGAGCATAATGACTTTCAATAGGGGCTACTTGGGGTTAATTAGCAACAGATTATTAATGATAAGACTCTAACTTTTCTAATATTAAATTATAATTATACTGTTCTTTTTGAAGAGATTACATATTCCTAATTAAAACTTATTTATCAAAATATGGACTTTTACTAAATTCCATTATATAAATGGCCACTCACAGACACTGGGTTTAGTTAATAGCTGCTTTAATAAATCCTAGGTTGGAGGGTGTATGTGCAAATCATAGTCTGACTCATTGGCAGAATTTATGTGAAATTGACCCTGCCACAGTTCACTTGGCTTTGTCAAAGCAAAGAATTCAATTTTTATCAAATAAAATCAGCGTTTCACACCATTTGTGAGTCCTACTTTCCAAAACAATGAATCCTTTATGAGGATGACTAAGATGCATGTCATGAAGCTAATGCTCTTGCAATAGCCCACTGAGTCACACATCCCTGAGGTTGCTTAGTCATCTCGATCTTTGCCTGCCTGGCTCTCACATTTACAAGGGAGTATTTCCATCAGTATTTTCTGTCTCTTTGTTTGTTGTTTTAATTTTACAAGGTTAAATTTCTTTTTAGGTACATTCAAGAGATGAGTTTGCATACACATAACTGCCTATATAAATACTAGATGGGTAGATTATAAGCTTTATTAGTATGAGATTGTCCTCTCTCCCCCAGTCAGCTCTTTGGCAAAGCATCCTAAAATTTGAAAATGCAGTACTCAAATTAAATGTCTTGGAATGTCTACTAGAAAATAACTTATGCTTTTTGGAGTAGTTTAGCTGTGCTTTTTTTTAAACAGATCACTTCTTGTTAAAGTAGCTCCACATAGGTGCACAGATTTGGTTTTTATATATGCCAGCTTTAT
>VMDR010030877.1:0-12225 GCA_007922815.1 Macrotus californicus
AAAAGTATAAAAGTATCATCTAAAAGGATAAAGATGCTTTATCCCTAGTAGTATTTTTGTTCTACCATCTATTTGTCTAATTTTAATATAGCCACTCCAGTATTCTTTAAGTTAGTGTTAGCATGGCAAACCTTTTTTTATTTTTATTAATTTATTTTTGTCTTTATTTTAAAAGTGTGTTTCTTTTAGACAGCCTATAACTGGTCTTGATTTTTTATTCATTCTGACAATATTTACCTTTCAACTGGATACATTTATATCATTCATATTTAATGCTATTATTGATGTGATTCATTTTAAATCTATAACTTTTCCATTTGCTATCTATTTGTTCTATTCATTCTTTGTCCCCCTCTTCCTCTTTTTATACTTTTGGATTATTGAATATTTGTGTGATTACATTTTATCTTCTTTGTTGGCTTATTAGCTATAACTGTGTTTTGTCATTTTAGTAGATGCTTAGGGTATATGAGATACACTCTTTAAGTGATATCTTTATAACTTTTAATTTTGAAATAATTAGAGGTTCACAGACAGTGGCAAGATTGTTTAGAGAGGTCTTGTATCTCCTTCCCCCAGTTGATGATGTTGGTAAGTCATCGGTCGCACCATGTGTAACTATATTGTAAAATAATACAAGGTGTTTGCATAGCTTTGTGCTATTTCATGACATGTGTAGGTTTGTGTAACCACTATCAGCAGAGAGATCTCCCTCACGCTCCTTTTGAATATTCACAGCCATTTCCTTGTCTCTCACCATCCTTGACTCCAGACAGCCACTAATTTGTTCTTCATCTATCACGTTGCTTTGAACAATTGTGTATAGGTTGATATGGGGAGTTTTTTGGACATATTTTTTTTTAGTTCTCTGGTATGTATACTGAGAAGTGTGATTGTTGGGTCATATAGTAAGTGTGTGTTTATTTTCTTTAGAAAACTACAAAACTAGTTTTTAGAAGAGCTGTGTCATTTTATAGTCCCACCAGCAATATATAAAGGATGCAGTTTCTCTGCATCCTTTGTCCCTATTTTTTATATTTTATCTGTTAGCAGCGTTGCCCCTATTTTTAAAAATTTTTTATGTTCTAACATGTATGTAGTGATATCTTATCATGTTATTAGTTTGCATTTCCCTAATGGGTAATGATGCTGAACATTTTTATATGTTTCTTAACTTCTATATATCCTCTTTAATAAAATATTTCTTCAAGTGTTTTGTCCCTTTTCTAATTGCATTTGTTTTAACTGTTAATTTTGAGAGCTTTTTCATATACTTTAGGTGTTAGTTCTTTACTAGAGATCCAGTTTGCAAGTATGTTCTCTCATTTCACAGCTCATCTTTCTAATATCTTAACAGGGTTGTTCATAGATCCAAAGTTTCTAATTCCGATAAGTCAAATTTCTCTTTCTCTTTTCTTTCATGGATAGTTCTTTTTCTGTCCTGTCACCAAATCCTCAGTCCTAAAGATTCCCTTCTAGGTTATTTTCTAAAAGTTTTATGGTTTTATATTTTTATTTATATTTATCCATTTAATCTGTGGTCCATCTTGATTTTCTAATAAGGTGTTAAGTTTAGGTGAAGAAGTTTTTTTGTTTTGGGGGTTGGTTTTTTTTTGGTGTTTTCTCTTTTGGCCTATGGATATTTGTTCCAGCACTGTATGTTGAAAAAGGCTATCTTTCCTCCAGGAAGTTCTTTTTGCACCACTGTCAAAAACTAACTGGCCATGCTTGTGTAGAGCCATCCCTGAGTTCTCCACTCTGCTTCAATGGTGTAGGTATCTCTCCCTCGGGAAACAGCACACAGTGATGATGACATGGGTTGGACTGATTTCTCCTACCTCATTCTTCTTCTTCAAAACTGCTTTGGCCATTACTAGTTTCTGTGCCTTTCCATACACATATTTTAGAATAACCGTCTCTGGGGTTTTGATAGGAATGGCAGTCAATCTGTATATCATTTTGGGGAGGGCTGACATCTTTGCTGTGTTGAGTCTTTCAATCCATGAATAAAGTGTGTTTCTCCACTTATTTAGATCTTTTCTCTTTTTCATCAGCATTTAGAAGTTTTAAGCATACAAGTCCTGGATGTTTCTTTAAAATATTTTACTATATTAAGTTATTATAAATGGTATTCTTTTTTAAAGTTTGGTTTCAAGGTGCTTATTGCTAGGATATAGAAGTACAATTGATTTTTGCAAATGATCTTGTATCCTGTGATTTGCTGAGCTAACTTACAGTCTGCAAAATGCTTTTCCTGGGTAGCTTCCTTGGGATTTTCTCCATGTACAGCCATGTCAGTCACAAATAGGGCAGTCTCGTTTCTTCCTTTATAATCTGTATGTCTCTTTTCCATTGCTTGTCCTTTGGAACCAGCTAGAACTTCCATTTTATGCTGAAAAGCAGAGGTGCCTTGTTATCAGTCTTAGGGGAAAATCATTCAGTTCTTCAGCTTTAAGGACAACATTAATTGTAGGTTTTTGTACTTCTTTGTCAAGTTAAAGAAATTGCCCTCTGTTCTTATTTTTCTGAGAATCCTAAATGAGTCTTCAATTTTGTCAAAAACTTTTTCTGCATTGACTGATAAGATCATATGATTTTTCTCCTTTAGCCCATTAAAATGAAGGGTTACATTGATTGATTTTTGATTACTGAACCAGTATTGCACCCCTAGAATATCCGCCACTATGTTGTGATGAAAGACTCTTATATGTTGTCAAATTCTATTTGCAAATTCTATTTTGTTAACTGTTTTAAATCTATATCCATAGGGGATATTGATTTGTAATTTGTTTGGTTTTTTGCACTAGTTTTACCTGGTTTTGATATCAGGGTCTAATGATTTCATAAAATAAATTCCATACTCTTCTATTTTCTGGATGCTATCGTATCAAATTGGTGTTATATATTCTTTAAACATTGGTGAAATTCTCCAGTGAAACCATCTGAACCTAGAAATTCCTTTTGGGGGAGTTTGAAATTTATAAATTCAATTTACTTATTAGTTATAGGGTTATTCAAATTATCTCTTTCATTTTGGGTGAGTGGTGGTAGTTTGTACTTTCAAGGAATTGATCTGTTTCATTTACGTCATTAAATTGATGTGTGCAGAGACATTCACAGGATTCTATTATCCTTTTAATGTCTACATGGTCTGTGGTAATATCCCCCGTTTCATTTCTGACATTGCTAATAATCTTTTTTCTCTGTCACTCCTGCGAGAGGGTTGTGATTTTTTTTATATTTGCTTAGAGAACCAGTTTTTCTCTATTACTTTTCTGTTTTCAATTATATGGACGTGTGCTCCATTTTTATTCCCTGCCTTCTACTTATTTTGAGCTTTGTTTTAGTTCTACTCTATTTTCTCGAAGTGGGATATGTTTTTATTGTTAATTTTAGACTCTCCACTCTTATCAAAAGCATTTAATGCTATACATTCTACTCTCAGCATTGCTTTAGCTGTGTCTCACAAGTTTTGATAAGTTGTATGTTTATTTTCATTCAGTTGAAGAGTATTTTTACCTTTTCTTTTCTTGAGACTTCTTTGACCCACGGTTACCTAGAAGTTTGTTCTTTGGTTTCCAAGTGTTTGAAGAGTTTCCTGTTTTCCTTATGTCTAGAATATGGTCAATCTTGGTATGTAATCCATCGGCTCCTGAAAATAATGTGTATGCTGCTGTTTGAGGTGATGTTCTATAAATGTTAATTACATCTTGTTGATTGATGATACTCTTCAGCTTTTTCTCTGTCCTTGCTGATATCCTGGGTTGGTCTAATTTATTGAGAAAGGGATGTTTAAGACCCCAATTATAATTATGGATTTTTCTAATTTTTTTTTAGTTCTACCCATTTGTATTTCACATATTTTGCAGTGCCTTTGTTAGGTATATACACTTTAGGATTGCTCTAAATCCTCTCCTGAGTCTGGGCACTCCTCTCTGGCACTCTGTTCTACACATGACAGGTGCCTTTGTCCCTGGACAACCAGTTCTGATTCCTCAGGGCAGACAGTCCACCAGACTCACTCTGGGTCTCTTCTCTCTGCGTGGAAACCCTCTTAAGGCAGCAAGCTGGGGCAATTGAAAGGCTCAGCTAATTTTTTCCTGTCTTTCAAGGGTCACTGTTCATCATTGCTTGATGTACAGTGCCATAGACTGAATGTTTGTATCTTCCCCAAATTCATTGAAACCTAATCCCCATGATGATGATATTAAAAGGTGGAGCCTTTGGGAGGAAAATAGGTCAGGAGTGGAGCCACCATAAATGGGATTAGTGTCCTGATAAAACAGACCCCAGAGAGCCATCTGTGATCCAATAAGCAGTCCTCGCTAGACACCAAATCTGCTAGTGCCTTGATCTTGGACTTCTAACCTCCAGAACTGTGAGAAAGAAACTTAGGTTTCTTTATAAGCAACCTCGTCTATGGTATTTTTTATAGCAGCCCAAATGGACTAAGATACACAGTGTTATACAAACCATTGTTTCATGTATATTGTCTGTTACATGGTCATGGAAGATGCTGGATTAAATGTGGCCCCTGTGACTCTGTCTTGACCAGAAGGAAAAGTCCAACCTCTCTATTTAGAATTATGGAAAGGAAGAAACAGTAACATCCTTTGTGGTTTTCATTTTCCATCGTGAAGACACATCGTTATACATACTGGCAGTAGTTAGCATTTATTTAACACTTTGCTCTGGGCCAGGATCTCTGCTAAAGGATGTTCACTTATTAGCTTACTTAATAAATATTTTTAATTACTTTGAGGTCTCATAGCTTCTCCCATCCCTCAGAAATACGGTGCATTTTGTTTAAGAAAAGCCTACAATATCCTAAATGAAAGGAGTTACTAAATAGCCTTGGTAGAAGAAATTTCCCCTCTTATTAAAAATGGATTGTCATTTAAATCCCACATTTCTCTTGTCTATCTAGACACACAACCAAGGTGCTGGGACATTTTGGGGAAAGAAACCAGCCCCATCTTGGCTGTGATTAACATTCTTCACTCTTCCAAGCTGCATTTCTTTTCTAAGCCTTCATGTCATACAAGCCTCGGATGAGACAATGGAACCTAGAAGTAGAATTCAGTTTGAAACACGGATTCGGCAGGAACAACTACTGAAAAACTGATAGGCACCAGGAGGTAGCTTTTCTAGCCAGCTGGGCAGGACCAGAAATAACATGGTGGTTCTCCCAACTTACAAATATTTGCATCCTGTTTCAATGCTGTGATGCATGCGTACAGGCACACCCACAAACCCTTCTAGCCTTTTTTCTGGTAACTTAAATAACAGTTCAATCTAGTTAACTTTCAGCCTTCTAAAAATAAATAAAAAATAAGGGCAGGGGAAGTAAAAATTGGAGTCTGTAGGAAAAACTGTGGGGAGACACGACAATATTGTAACTCCTTGTCTATTAAAATACATTGCTTATTTTTGCATGTCCTAGCCAAATCCGTTTAATTCTTGTCAATACTCTTTAGAGCTTTCCCTTTCATTTCCTGTCATAAACCCCATGAAGGAAGGACTGTGTCTGTCTTACACATGGTAGATGCTCACTGAATACTCTTCAAGTGAAATTCCTCTTTTTCACAGTCTTCAGGCCACAGATATGTGGCAGGTATAGGGCACGCAGGCTGCTACTCCTCAATGCTTCTCCCATGGCAGACATCACTAACTGGTCACAGCATTCCTCCCTGCTGAACCTGCACCTGGGTTCAGAATCTGCTGCTTCAGACTCCAGGTCACCCCCTCTTGCCACACTTCTTTTCCCTTTCCAGTGAAATCCATAGCATGTCAATAAATCATCCCATGTGGTCCGAAGAGGAGAGAACGTAACAGAGACATGACACAAACAACAACCTCTCCTTCTAAACTGATTTTCTATAACAATGTGGGAGTGAGTCCTATTGGTCCTTGACCTCACTCCATCGCTAAAATAATTCAAAGCAGCCATGGGAACTTACACAGGTTGGGAAATGTTTGGACAATCATGCTGATGCTTTCCCTGCTCTCTTGCAATGAACAACTTAATCCACCTGAACAGCCCAACTAGAAAAATAAAACATAATTACTCCAAAAATCAAAGCCAAAAAAATAACTCGTATTCTTCAACCATCTGCTTATTCCAAGTGGTCACAGGAGGGGGGCCTCTGAATTATGTAACTAATGATCCGGTTCCAGAATTCATTTCCTCATATTTCTGCTCCACACAGTGGGAGAGGGCCACCACCCCTGGCTCACTCCCCTTCCTCTCATCCCTCTCAGGGGCCGTTATGGAAAACTCCTTTATTGGGGCTTCTCGGAAGCAGGCTTGAGCTTTGGGATAAATGCAACCCCAAAGGAGCAAGAAATAGTTAAAGAGAAAACAGCTCCTGCTATACGGGGTCTCTGAATAAATGACTATTGAATAATATCAATTTTTTTTATATTAAGGGTTATCTGTAACTTTCTAATCCTATAAAAGCCTTGCACAGTAGGTGCAATTTCCTTCATTGACAGAATCGAGTAGTCAAGTTGAGAATTTAAGTATCTCCTCACATCCACCTTATTGGTCAACGGCTGAGAGCTGAGATTGGGTCTCAGGTTTATTTAACTCCCAAATTCATGTTGTCTTGCCCTGTAAAAGTAGAGACTGTGTTCATAACTGCATCTAGCAATGTCACCAATTTTACTCTTTAAACACTTGGTAATAACATTCACATGGCATCAGAAACTATTGAAAAATGATTCTTCTTTTTATTGCCACACCTGTTGTAGTTTATGTATCTAGATTTTGTAAGAAATGTTTTACACATATTTTTAAGTGGAAGAAAAAACCCCTGATGTCTAGTGCTTCATGCAGACCCCTCCCTTGCAAAGAAGATGACATTCAGAGAGAGAGAAGCGGAACCAGCAGAGGGTACAGAATATCTGAGGAATAGAGACATCATCCCAGGTGGGAGAGGAGAGAACAGTTCAGAACACAATCTTCCGATTGACTTGGACTCTGAGCTCCAGCTGGGCCACTTCCTCTTTGGGGCAATCTGGATACATTACTTAACTTCCCGCACCCAGGTCCTCCTCTGTAATAGGAGGATATTAATACCTTCTCCTCTAGGTTTACTGTGAGGATTAAATGAGATAATCCATATAAAGGAAATGGCTACATAATCTCAAGTGTTCAGTAAATTTGAGCTGTTCTGATCAATGATTAGCAATCTTGTAAATTCAAAACTCAGCCCGGAGGATATTCTTTTCTTCCTCTTGAACACAGCAAATACATCTACACAAACCCTTCCCAGATCGGCGCTCAACAAAGGGCACTTACAGACACTGAGTGAGAGTTGAAGGGAGGGGTCAGACTGCACACAACCGCTAAGCTGCATAAATGTGGGATGGGATCCAAAGTACAAACAGCACTGAAATAACGCGATTGGACTCTGTAATTCTGGCAGAAGCCTATGCAATCTGGTCATGAGATTGGAACGTCACATCCAGGTGTACCGTGTGGAGGTTCGTTAAAACAACCACAGCAAGAAGAAACATAAGCAGGCGCTACTCCCCAATGATGCCAGGACTAAGCACCAGGTCTCACAAACTCTCGGACTTGGCTTCATGGTAACCCTTTGGGCAGACAAAGATGCTATTCAGACGACTTCACAACCGGTCCTCTCTGTATGGTCCCACTGCTCAGAACAGACGCGAGCCATGCACTCTGGCTGAACACCAGCTCTGGAGTGGGGTCCTACTCTTTTGTCCACTAGAAAGCTGCAGAGATGGGATTACATGTTTGTTTAGTTGGTTGGTCGGTTTGGGGGGAATTGTTGTTTAAGAATATTTGGGGGGACAGTAGTTTTAAACCATAGCAACTTTGAGAGGAATGTACACAGACCTCCCATATACTCCCTCTCCCCAGGTACACACCCTCCCCCACTGTGGACATCACTTACCAAAGTGGTACATTTGTTATGATTGATGAACCTACATCGACACATCGTGACCCAGCAAAGTCCATAATTGACATTAGGATTCGGTCTTTGCCTTAATGCATGTATGGGTTTAGACAAATGTACAAGTATAATGATAAGTATCCACCATTAGAGTATCACAGATTATTTTCACTGCCCTAAAAGTGCTCAGGTGTTTAATCACTGCAGGCTCTAACTATCGTTCATATGTGTCATATATTAATTATTCAGGGGTACCAAAAATATTTGAGAGCATGACTTAGCAAATTCTTCTGCTGCCCTTAGAAAAGCCACAGGGTAGAAAAAAGTAAATGAGGGGAAGGGAATAAGTGGTGACTTTGGATGGCGAACACACAATACAATATGCAGATGTCACCCTAATAAATTCAATGAATTTTCTTAAAAAAGAAACTTTGTAATTTAATTTTCAAGAGGACATGTCACTGAGTAGATTCAGCTGACAGGCACAGTCGGCGCTGGTATGTGTAGTATGTGAGTCAGTTGGGCACATCCCTCATGTGGAAGAACTGCATGTATGCACACATGCTTCAGTCACGGTTCTATTTCCATTACATTGAAGGCCAAATGTCAAAAACAGTTTGCTTGGGCTCTGGCACCTGCTAATAAGCACACAGTTTAAAAAGCACTTTCTAATAACATATGAGAAGGAGGGGATTGGTTTTGTTCATTACTGACATTCATATACATTTCAGTGTGGCTTGTATTCGCGTATTTATTTTTTTACTTCTTTTATGACATCTTTTTTTTTGTCAAAGGGAGACCTCGATGTTGACATCTCACGTTTGTGCACCCATGTTTTGTTTAAAATGTCAATAAATAATTTGTGATCCCTTTTAAAAGTTTAAAATTAGCTTTAACTTTATACAGAAACTGGTATTTTATCATTTGTCATGAAATGTGACACATAGGTCAACAGACCTGGAGCTATGAATTTGTTTTGGAAAGTTTAGATAATGGTCACCCAAGGTCAAAACCAACCAGACAACAACAACCACCAAAAACATGGCTAGAAGTGTAGGCCTACGGCAGGGTATGGCTGCAATGACAGAGGGTGTCATCCTCCGGTGGCATAGATCAGGCCCCATGATTTAGGAAACTGAGGACGTCAACATGGTATCTAAATGCTGAGCATTCACCTTATTCTTCCCTACAATGTCGTTGTCCTTCTGTCAACAGACAGGTCTGCTGCCTTTCGGGCCTACTATGCACTGATAACTTTGGATAACTGGCCATAGGATGGTGGAAAGGTTGCCTATTCGAGATAAAAGCAACTGCTTGTCACACCAAATCACTTGTAGATTAGCATCCTATGCCTATTTTCCCTGGAGGTGGTATTCAAATGAGCCAATGAGCTCACTCTCCTGCATCACCTCCCCAGTGCAGGTGCAGGACAGGTGACTGGCACAGGGCGGCCACCAGCCTGGGGACAGCTTATTCCTAGGCAGGCCGGTTGAGTCAGTCAGAGGCACACTCACTCCTGAGGTTTGAACTGGGGCCCGGGACTCAGAGGGGGTGAATGCCGGAGCGGGCATTTATGTCTCTGTGGGTTCATGACCCAATTTCGCACCGCTGTCATCCAGATATGCACCAACTAAAGCTGAAAAGAAGCAAGACCTACAAGTAAGCAGGGGAGCCAGTCTTCAGAGAAGGAGAGAAGGAAGAAGAAAGCTAGAGACCATGCAAAAGCAGCAAAAACTGGGGTGGGGACAGGGGGAGTGAAGGCAAAAGGGAGGCGAGAACACACAGAGGAACTCTATTTTCCTAGCTTGACTGGACTTCTCACCACTGGGGTCCCTGAGATTCTCTGGAATCTTTAAAAAAACAAACATTGCTTTTGATTCAAATGAGACCTCATACCTTACTCCTATGTGATAGATTTTTACTATGGAGGCAAGAAAATACAGGAACACACCAGATAATCTATTCAGTCAGATACACCAGATGACAACGAGAAAAGGATTTGAGAGTAAGTTGTTTATTTGGGAGCACAGGGAAGCCACTAGGGGAAGAAGGAAGGTACCCAGAGAAGGAAAGGCATGCTTTAATAAAGCGCTTACTAAGAAGCCAGGCACACAATGGGCTTATCATGTGTGGAAACCTGTAAAACTAATGCCTCAGTAGCATCCCACCAAGGGGTATTTATACACCAACTCCCAAGAGACATGAGTTTAGAGCTATCCCTCCTCCCCAACCATCTGGTCTCCTATGTGTGTAAGAAAACAAATTTCCGTAATTCTGGGAAATGTCCTCAGGCAGAGAGAGATACAGATACTGGTAGCTCCAAGACTATGAGGACCCAGAGAAACAGCAAGCCCAGAAGATGGGGGTGGGAGGGCGGCCTTCTGCAGCACAAGAGAGGAGGAGGCACTGATGCCCTGTTCCTAGAGTATACACACACACTGGAAAACAATGGTCCACAACCATGATGAATCAGTATCTGCCTGCACTTTTGGCAATATTTCCAGATCCTTCTTAGCTATACTGGACTCTATTTCCTGATCTTACCATTTCACATTAGATTTGAGCATTTGAATCTAGGTCTAGGATCTGCCTATGTTTCTTCCTGAAGACTTTTCCTCTTCAACAACTCTAACTGTCCTCAACAGTCTTAGAGCAACATTCTCTAATTTAGCCTTGCCAAGAAAGGGATATAACCAGTCTTTGAAAGATAAAGGGTATTCCTGGAATAGGAATGTGGAGTCTGGCTTCTCTTCTGGGTTGCAAGATATAAGCTCTCTTTTCTGATAGGTAACAAAAGATTCCAGCTAGGCCAACAGTTCTTAAATACTGGTTCATGGGTCATCATAGGGCTTACTGGAAAGCTTTTCAAAGATAGGAATCACCAGACCCCATACTTGGGGAATTTGATTCAAGGGGACAGCCATTGGGAAGTCTGGGCATCTTGAGTTAAGTCCACTTGTAGTTCTGCTCCTGAGTCAGGTATGGGACACTTTTAAGAAATGACATCTGAAGTATCTTTCACCTCTAGAATTCTGTAATTTATTTCAAAGTCAGTTGGATATTGTTATCTCTGATGATGACCCTGAAAATGGTTGGGGCTCCAGGAGAGTGACATTTCATGTACAAGTCCTCATCCTTAATCACTAGTGAAGATTTGCCTCAAAATGACCAGTCTCTCTGTTAGCCAATGACATCCCTTACACCCCTCATACTGCCCTTTTTCAGGATTGCATATATGGATTCTGCATACTTACTGTTTGCTATATGATATGTTTCATCATCTAAAATTAACACAGGTGAGATAGAATGGTCCTCATCATCCATAGCTGCCCTCTCTATCCTGGTGAACAATCCTACCATTCCCCAAACAAACACTTTATACTCTTTCGAGTTGTGTTTCCATAACTCTTCCTTCTCTTCAGATGAATAAAGAGTTATAATTACTTTAGTCTTCTTTTAGCAAAGCAAATACTTAAAGCAAGCAGGATTGCGGAGGTGGAGAAATATATTTTTAACTTACAGCCCAAGCATTTCTAAAGAGCATTGATACGATCTCCCCTGTTATTTCAAAGCCCTCCATATTATTTCCTAGAGGAAAATACTCAAGAAGTTGAAGCACCTGTCAACCCATTAGGACCTGAGGTTTTGATAAGCATTTCTCTCTTCTTCAAGTGAGGCATCCTGTGTAGGTTTTAGGATGACCCACCATTCTCTGTTCTAAACAGCCTTCTCCCAAACATCATTTTTCATACAAGTATTTCAGCATTTACCATAAGAAGGATCACTCCTTCCCAGAGCCAGAAACACACTTGCTCTAGGTTAACCCAGAAGATGACTTTAAAATCTGACTTTCAGGTAAGGTAGAATTCTGCTTATAACCCTCCCCTTCTAACACACAAATTTGTGATCATATATTACGGGGTACACGTCTTAACTTGGAACAGAATGAAGTGAGTTCTACATACAGCCAGGGACCCCTTAGTAACCCATTCTCCTCTAGGTTTTGATACTATTCCTAGAGGTAAAAGTATTAGTCTTTCCAGGAAGCCATATATAGACATTGCCTTTGTTTCTGTGGTCTAAATCACATTTTTAAACTTTCTATTGGATCCACTTAAAAGTTCCTGGAGGCAGGTGACCTTGCTCTTCTTGCTAGCCAACAGAATGCCTGACAGTTGTAGAACTTGCCAGGTACTTGATAAGCAATTTTTGAATAAATGAGTGAATGAGTGAGTGAATGAATTGGACTCACCATGGTTGCCACCCTGGGCTATACATTAAAGTCAATTAGGAAGCTTTT
>VMDR010030878.1:0-12227 GCA_007922815.1 Macrotus californicus
ATGACAGAAAGACCAGGAAAAAGTGTCTGGTGCTCTATAATGTAAATTAATTTTACACTTAGTTATATTGGACCGTTTCCAGAAAGTGGGGGATAAATCCCATTTAAAATAGTGGGTAACTGAGGCTCACAGAAGTGAAGTAATTGATTTACTTAAGATCATTCGAGCAGTAAGTAGAAGATGGGCCCAAAAGCCGATTTTAAGTTTCAAGCTCTTTCTACTACGCCACAGCTGCCAATTGTACCACTGTAACAGCAGAAGGAAACTAACCAAGAGTGGAAGACAACCATGCAGAACAGGATTCCAGATGTCCTAAACAGGAAAATCGAAATTCATTCATTCATTCATTCATTCATTCATTTATTTATTTATTTTGAGAGAGAGAGGAAGAGAGGGAGAGAAACACCAATGTGTGGTTGCCTCTCTCATGCCCCCTTCTGGGGTCTTGGTCCACAACCCCAGCATATGCCCTGACTGGGAATTGAACCTGCGACCCTGTGGTTTACAGGCCATCATTCAGTCCACTGAGCCACACCAGCTGGGGCTAGAGTGATCATTCTTGACTCTATTTTTTTTATTTCCCACATATAATCCAGCAGCTAATTCTGTTGAGTCTGGCCTTGAACAATCTCCACTCCTATCATCCAGATCCCTACCACCATGATATCTTACGCTATTATAGTACAGCCTAACTAATTTCTCTGTATCTATCCTTTCCCTGGTACTATTTATTCATTATCTATAAGGCAGCATGATTCTTTTAAACCATAAATGAGATATGCCATTCTCTCATTCAAAATCTTCCAACAGTTTTCCATCATATCTAAAAATCCAGACCCCACCCTGAAATGAACAATCCAATCAAAAAATGGGCAAAGGACCTGAACAGACACTTCTCCAAAGAGGACAGAGAGATGGCCACTAGATATAGAAAAAGATGCTCAATGTCACTACGCATCAGAGAAATGAGAATTAAAATGACAATGAGATAGCATCTCACACCTGTCAGAATGGCTATCATCAATAAATCCAAAAACTGCAAGTGCTGGTAAGCATGTGGAGAAAGGGGAACCTTTTGCACTGTTGGTGGGAATGCAGACTGGTGCAGCCACTGTGGAACGCAGTATCAAGTTATCTCAAAATATTGAAAATGGGACTGCTTTATAATCCAGTGATTCTACTTCTGGGAATATATCCAAAGAAACTCGAAACACTAATTTGAAATAATATATGCACCCTTATGTTCACTACAGCATTATTTACAATTTTCAAGATTTGAAAGCAGCCTATGTGCCCATCAGGAGATGAGTGGGTAAAAAAACTATGATACATTTACACAATGGAATACTACTCAACTGTAAAAAAAAAGAAGAAGAAAATCTTACCGTTTGTGACAGTATGGATGGACCTGGAGAAATACTATGCTAAATGAAATAAGCCAGTCAGAGAAAGACAAATACCATATGATTTTTACTTATATGTGGACTCTAATGAATGAAATAAACTAACAAACAAAATAGAAACAGACTCATAGATACAGAGAGGAGACTGACAGTTGTCAGAGGTAAGGGGGGTTAGGGGAGCCTGAGGATAAAAGGTGAAGGTATTAAACAAAGAAAAAAACTCATAGACAACAGTTTGGTGATTACCAGAAGGAAAGGGGGAGGTAGAAGAAGGTAAAGGGGATAAATGGTGATGAAGGAGACTTG
The DNA here is from genome assembly GCA_007922815.1 of Macrotus californicus. Classification (NCBI taxonomy): domain Eukaryota; kingdom Metazoa; phylum Chordata; class Mammalia; order Chiroptera; family Phyllostomidae; genus Macrotus; species Macrotus californicus. The sequence continues at coordinate 1,710 of VMDR010030878.1, forward strand.
ACATGGGGTGGTGAACACACAATACAATAAAGAGATGATGCATTAGAGTGGTACACTTGAAACCTATATAATTTTATTAACCAGTGCCATCCTAATAAATTCAATAAAAAATTTTTTTTAAGGAAATAAAAATCCAGACCCCTTTACATGACCTATGAGGTACAACATAATCTTCCCACTGTTTAGGCCTCCAGCCTTATTTCCTACCCCTCTTTCCTTCACTGACTTTTCCTCTGGCTTTACAGCCCTCCTTTCTGTTTCTCAGACATACCAATCTGGTACTGCTTTGAGGACTTACTACTTGCTATTTCCTCGTTGATTCACACGGCTCACTCCTTGATTTCACTTAAGTCTCTGTTCCAATGCCAGCTCCTCAACGAGGCCTACCCTTCACCACCTTAAGGAAAACAGCGAACAAAAACCCCTAGGGACATACCCTACTCTCTACATCCACTTAAGCTGTTATACTGTTCTTACCACTATCTAATATAGTGAATATTTTTACTTGTTCATTATCCAACACTCCTACTGGAATGTAACTCCATGAAGACAGGGTCTATCTGTTTTGTTCACTGTTGCAACTCCAGTGCCAAGAATAGGGAGCTCAGCAAGTATTTGTTGAATAAATGAATAAACAATCAGGTGCACCTCAGTGCTTAGAACACTATGAAATACTCTGAGCTCTCTGGAAATAGAAAACATCTTTTGCCCTTAGGGCTGAGTATCTGGGAAGTTTGAAGGGGGCAGATGGATTTGTGAATAAAAGAAGTTGTGTTTAAGGATACCAGATAAGGACAGTAAATATTTTTGAATAAAAACATGAGTAACTATGTCTAAAAATTTTTTAATTTTCCTTTGGCTTTCCTGTGGCAAAAGCTAATAATTTTAAAATCCTCTCCATTTTTTAGCACTAAGTAGAATACTCCTTATATCCTGGATTTGTGCCCTTACTTAAAACAAGACCAAGTGGGGGAAAGCGCCCTCATGAGATCCGGTTATCCAGTGGGCCAAAAGACTCGCAACCTCAGACAAACACCTCCTGGGAAAGTAAAAGAAGAGAGTAAGCAAAGAAACACCTGGGATTTGCAGAAGGAAGGACCAATGGTGAGGGAGGGAATGAAATACTGGCCAGTGTTCTGCTCCCAGGATTCCCAAACATGCAGACCTATGATCTTTAATTATTTTATTGTATATGCTAAATACATATATACAATGTAAATAAGAACAATTCAGGATTAAGATATTTTGTGACATTTAAAAAATTTTTAATTTATTTTTATCTTCACATGAGAACATGCTTATTGATTTTTTTAGAGAGGGGGAAGGGAGAGAGAGAGAGGGAAAGAAACCAATGTGAGAGAGAAACATCAATGGGTTGTTTCTAGAATGAGCCCCTTTGGGGATCCAATCTGCAACCTAAGTATGCACCCTGACCGGAAATCAAACTCACGACCTTTCAGTTTATAGGACAACGCTCCAACCCACGGAGCCACACCAGCCTGGGAGTGATATTTTTTATAATAATACCACATTTTACATTTTATCTGAATCACTTTTCATATACCAAACACATTAAACCCATTGAAGGTGGGGTAGGGTCAGGGGGCAAGGAGGAATACATCTACTCTGTTAAAATTAGAGAAATAATTCCTTCTCTTTATAATAGATTATCTTTTAAAAGTCTATCCTCTGACAGAGTCAAATGCCTTTATTCTATTCTAGCTAATGGGTCAATAAAGCAATTACATCATAGTTTATGGACACTAAAGCATGGTTGTTGCTCCTCACAGAACTCTTGAATGGGACGGATGCCCCTGGCTCACGTGGCTCCTGGGCCAGCCTGGCAAAGCTCTCACTGCTCTGTCAGTGCCCTTCCTTACTTGCTTCAAAAGGATGTGAGAAGAACCAATGGACTTAAGAACACCCAAGCAGAACCTGAGGCATACTTTTGAATTAATCTCTTATCAGATCCTCTCTTCAAGTTTAATTTGAAACAAATTCCTTAGTAAACCAATATATTTACCTACAAAAACAATTGAAATGAACTAACATATGTGTTTTCAAATATAGAATTTCAGGTCTCTTAGCTGGATATTAATAGAAATCATGACAGTGTGTATTATAGTTATGCCATTACAAAATAAACAACTGAATTAATACATGTGTCATAAATAAATTTGCCACCTGACTCTGAGAATCAGATTTTAATTAATGGACCATTTATCAAATTTGTCAGTAAAATTTACTGCTTGAAAGTAATTTCCTTTTTACAGCCCTAAGTTCTACACAGAGGAAATGAAGACTTGAAACGATTTCAATTTTCAACACTGAATAATGCAGAATGATGTTTTTCTAAATATTCTTTTGTTTTACTATTTAAGATTTTTTAAATACCTTTTATGACAATCATCACTTGTCAATCCTACGGTGATTTTCTTTCTCTTTAGTACATTGGCATGCTTTAAAAAAAACAAAACTGTGCCTGAAAAATATCACACTACCATTTGCTGTACCTAAAATTTTTTGAAGAGGATAAAGCCCCTCACATTTTAATTAGGATAGCATTTTTCGGAGGGGAAGAGAATCACTTTATTCTAATTGATTCACAAACAGTAACATCACAAAAGCTGGTTTAAGGAGGCACACAAACATTTGCCCAACCCCAAACTCAATCCCACCTCAGGGAGCTTCTCTATGGTAAGAACACTGTTCCACTGCAATTCTGAGGCAAGAAAACTATTAATGACAGGAGAGGTTTAACTGGTAGCCTTATACTTTCACTATCAATTATATCTTTATACTAAATTAACTTGGTCATGAGAGATGATTTTCCATTTCTTCAATATGAACTTCTCGATTAGGCTAATCCATTTGCAAACCTGCACTGTTTCAGCACCTCGCTGAAACCCTCACAAAGCTTAAGGTCACTCTGGTTCTGTGCACACTCCAAAAACTGTTACATCTCAGAGTGGCATGGGACAAACCGCTGCTGCTGCTGCTGGTATTCCCACTGAGTTCCCTGAGGCTCCTGGTAAGTGATGTCAGGCCTTGAGGCCTCAGCATTACTTCCTCCACTGAAGCCCTCAGTGATGGCATGACCTAGCGTGTGGCCCACAGCAGAGCCCACAGCCACCCCAGCTGCCGTGGTTGCCATCTGGGCCATGAGACCTGGCTGCCGGGGAGCGGCAGCAGGTGAACCCACAGCAGATGGTGGAGCTGGCGCTGGTGGCTGAGCTGCTGGAGCTGGCCTGGGCGCAGCTCTCATCTGTGGTGCCCGGCTGGCCAGAGGGGCCACGCAGGAAGTGCGACTTCGGCTTCTACTGCGCTGCGGCTCTGCGTTTACAAGTGCTAGGATAGCCTTTTATGTGTTTCCTTGATTCTAATTAGTGGTTCAAATAAAATACCCAATAGACATTAAACCTGGGGTCCTAAGCCTCCTTCTCCCTCTTGTCAAGACACGGAAGAGTCCATATTCGCCAGCACCAAGTCTCTCTCACTGGGACGATGGCAACGAGAAATCAACAAGTGTTGGCCTGACCCCTTTTCTTTTCCTGTAGATCCAGCTGAGCAGCAAAACTGCTTGAAATTCAGCAATCACATTTCTCACTGTTCCAGAATGACCTATTTTGCACTAGAATGAACCAGTGAATTCATACATATAAATAACTATCTGCAGATGCTGCTTTTCAAATATGAACAGGAATAAGAAAAAAAGTGGGAGGGAGCAGTAGTTAAAAAGAAAGGTTTGATTGAATTGGTGCTTTTAAATGTCTGCTATGACAATTTAGAAACAAAGCAGGTCTACGTAACTTAGATATCAAAGTGACATTTGAAGCCTTTAAAACTGTCAACAAATAATATTCACGATACTGCAAGCTAGACCAAATTATATATACTTTTTTAAAAAAGTGTATATATATATATATATATATATTAATATATATAACATACACTTAATGTGTAAGTATTTAAACTTTTATAGAGAACTAAGAAAAAAGCAAGTTAACATATTTCTGAGCAGAATATGCCTATAAATGAGCTGCAGTATCTTTCACCCATAAGTATTTATTGAGCCCTACGGTGCACAAGAGCTAATTATATGCTACATCCTCCAAACACAAAGTGCCCTAAGACCTTCCGATTTCTCAGAGTTCCCCCATTCTTGTAATCTTTCAGGTCAATGTATAAAACTGAACATGCCACCTCCCTCCACTACTCTATGGAGTCATGCTTTATTCATTTCTGTATTTCCAGTGACTAATACAAAACCCTATCACAATAATAAACTCTCAATGCATATTTGCCAATCAAACCGATTTCTTAGGCACAGCCCTTTAGGAGATCACAGGAAGAGGTTCATGCAGTGCTGACAGAGACCCACTACACGGCCCCCGTCACAGCTCTGTGTCACAGCCCAGGCCCTACATCAGATTTTGAACTGACCAAAAGATGCCAACTGCAGGCTGTGATTCAACAATCAAAACTCTTAAATAAATGAACTCTAGGTTGAATATTTGAAATGTTATAACAATACAGGTTCAATGGATTCTGCAATTTCTGCTGCCAGCCATTATGAGAACGGGAACCAAATTGATCCTTCTACCTCAGAAAACCACAAAGATAGACAACATATATTAAAAATCAGGATGCAGACACTGAACAGCAGGCAATGCATGACAGTGATTTCTGAGAAGAGGGAAACACAAGTGAGTCCTACTCATAAATACTCACTGCCTAAGAGTTTCCCAATCACTGCATGGGGAAAAAGATCCCAAACAAAGTTCATAGCTCTAGAACACCAAGGTGGCTAGAATGTGAGAGGTAGGGTACCACAAAGAATGGAGCTGCATAAAAAAAGCAAGTGAGCAAACTCTGCTGATATGCACAGGAGTCCAGCTGAGTCTTTGGCTGATAATTGCTCTGGGTGTCCACAGAAGGAAACTACTGAGGCTAAAGAAAGAATCATCATTTAGTAAGTGGAGCAATATCTGGGCCCACAAAAGCCTGGAAATCCCTAAGATTTCTCCTAAATCTAACACATAGTACATCAAGTTGAAGGGCAGGATCCAACAACCTAATATTCACAATGTCTGGCATCCAATAAAAATTAGCAGGCACAAAAAGAAGGAAAATACATCCCATAACCAGGAGAAAAATCAATCAGAAATAGACACAGAAATGGCAAAGACAACAGAATTAGTGAATGGGGTATTATAACTATACTGGTGCTCAGAAGAAGAAGGAAAGCATGAGCATGATCAGGAAAGAATTGGAAGATGCAAAATCAGACTTCTAGAGATGAAATGGTATGCTGATATATTTCAAGGTCAAAATATTCTACATTAACAAATACATTTTTGTAAGTCTTTAACTTCTTCCTCTGATTTCCTCTGATATTTAAACTCTAAAATGGGTAAAGTGGGGGAAGATAACTATGTCATATCCCATTGGTTCCTAACTTTTTCTTACTCTACCATTCATAGTCTCATTGTCTTTCTAAATATTTGTCATCATTCTATCCCCATTTATAGTTAGAAAGTTACTCCTCTAAATTACACATCGCACAGTTGAATGCCACCTGTTTTGTCAACACCTCACTATGTCTTTCCCATACCTTCACTCTCATCTAGACCTCTATCCTCCAGCTGTGTGTGTATTGCACAGAAGGCCTGGCGGAGGGTAGGGGAACATCTGGAGACAAGAGAGCTCCCAGTAGGGCTCTGCCTCTCTGTCTGAAGACCTCGAGGGCATGTAGCTAACATCGCTGGACCTCAGTCTCTTTATCTTCTAAATTAAAGAGAAGATAATCTTTAATCAAGATTCAGATGTTAATCTTAATTGGCAATTTCTAAACACTTTTTAACTATTGATCCCTTTAAACACAATAAGTAAGATATAATATGCTATGTTACTCCTGAGCGAGTATAGCTGTGTGTGTTGGAGGGGGAGCACAGGAGAAGGGATAAAATAAACCCCCTTTCACGCCTCCATCCCTTTTGGTCCTGGGCATCTAGTTTAAAAACTACTGAATTATCTATACCAATCACCTCCAATGTCAGATGTATTCACTCATTTATTTACAAGTATTTATTGAATATCTGTTTGATGTCAGTTACTAGGTGAGGCACTGGGGACATAACTCTAGATGGTTCAATAAATGAGGGGCTCTATAAGAAAAGACAAGGAGGGGGAGATACACAGTATCTTTTATTAGGTGTGAATGAGTGTTTACTAGTATCAAATAAGAATATGTGCTATATCACTTTTATAATCAGAAAAATACTATCACATTGCCCTAACCCAGGTCCTATATATAGGCTAGTTTACTGCTAATGAAGCCAGAAGTTTAGCAAAAAGTACTTGTTACTAACAGTCATAGTAATTTTTAAATGGCTGAAGTTTATATCCATGAATACAGGAAAAGTCAATAACTAACACAGAAAAAGTAAGTAACTATTGAATATAAAATCATATACTAGAAAATTCTATTTTCTTAAAATTTGCTTTCAATATATCAAGGATAGGAAGAAATACGAAATGGGGTAATATTTGTGAATCAATACAATAAAGTAAATGAGAAATAATGGCAAGTGGAAAGCAAAAAGCACTCTTTCTCAGAGGCAGGAAAACTATTGAGGCACTCTTAAAACACACCAGGACACCATCAAATACCGTTGAGTTCCTGAGAAATGTCTCCTTAGAAGTAAATAATCCAACTCTAGAGATGCCTTTTTTTTTTTAATCCCCACCCAAGGACTTTTTTTTTTCATTGCTTTTAGAGAGAGAGAAAGGGAGAAAAACATCGATGCAAAAGAGAAGCATAAATTGGTTGCCTCCCAAAAACAGCCAGACCGGGGACCTCACATGTCCAAACCAGGGGTCACAGGTACCCATGCCAGGACTGGGGATTGAACCTACAACCTAGGTTTCTGCTCTGACCAGAATCAAATCTCAGCAACTTCCAGGTTCCAGGATGACATGGCAACCAACTGAGCCACAGGGGCCAGAGAGGTATGCTTATTTTTAAATCCTCTTTTCTTGGGAACCTGGGAAGCCTGTCCCCCAGAATCTCTAGGCAACACGTCCTCTGCCCTCAAATACCCCTTGAACACTACACCTGAAATAGCCAGCCAAGAATGTAGCTGGGTAAGCTGTTCTTCAGAAAATAGGTTTTTCAAAGGAAAAAAGTATAACAGAATTAAGACATAAATAATTAAGAAATACACATTTTGATATCTTCTATTTTTAAGAATTTTTACATATAGAAAAAAATGGAATTATTAATTTTATGAGTCATTTAAAAACAACCCTTTACATATCTTTTCCAATTATAGGAACAGACTTCTGGTGGTAACTGTTTGGATTACACAGCAGTGCTGTACACAAAGGTCATAAAGCTGATCTTGGTCATCATTATCTGTGATAATTAGACAAGAAAATGTCCCCCAAAACAAGTTTCTACAGCATTTTGTAAATAAAACATATACAGATTTTATTTCAACTCCTAGAACTTCACACATATTTATGGATTTATTGTGCATAGTAATGATTTATTCCTAGTTTTGATTTGTTAGCATATTAGTGAATTCATTTCATTCAATTCCCTATAAGTTATTGCCCCTCACTTGAAAATTACTATAAATTCAGTATGACATCAAGCATAAATCATCATTTATATTAATTGAGTGTTATTGTTGTTGAAAGACAATTAGGTACATGTCACTAAATGTCTGATTGAAACAAATTAGGCAAGAAAATAATTTTATAGTCAATAATGAGAAATAAAGTTGTACATTCAGTAGCCCCACATTCTTTGTTTGTGGTGGTGTAGGATACTGTGACTTTTATACTCTCATCTGCGCACATTTGTTTTTCGAACTACGTGTATCAGAAAGACATTCAAATGGGCAACATTGACCCTGACACTGAACGGAGCACACAAATGCTTGGCACACTGCAAAAATGTTTCAAGCTTGGTTGGCTTTTCAATGCTTGAAAAGGGAATTAGAGATCGGCCACTGAATGCTAATCATGCTGCTGCATCTACTCATCACATTTAAATTCCTAGGGTGAACATACTTACCACTGACTTGTGATGCTACATCATTTTTTAATATTGCTCTCAAGCTGCTAGATAGAATTTCATGTCCTAAGTCCAGGGGACCAAGGTAAATGACAAACAAATTGCAGATTTCTTTTCTTATCTGGAATATTAACACAGTGCCTCTAATCCTATACAGAAATGTGGTACAAAAAAACCACAGCCATTTCAATATAGTGTGTACACAAGTTCATAATCCCCAAGCCAGTTTTTTAAGTGAATGCATCAATCACCTGACAACTGGGCAAATGCAAAGTATACTAGAAAAAACTAAGGAATAGCCATTAGAAAATATATAATCAGGCACATCACCTGATAGAACAGCGAGCACTCAATGCATGCAGACACAGCACGGCACCTAAGCTCCCATGGAAAAACCAGAATATTCGCACTCACTGAGGAGAAATATGAGACAATTAGGTACATGTGAACATGAGAAGCGTGGACTTTAATTACTAATATTTAAACCTAAATGGGAGAATTTAGGGTATGATTATGTTAAATTGGATATACAAAAATATATTTATGGTAAATTTAAAAGATATTTTTCCTCAACATGCACATATTATCATATATACAAACATGAGTCCCCAGAGGTGGGAGCCAATATTCAGCTCAAACTGCTGCAGGAGAAGCGGAAATGCAGACACACTATTTCCACATCTTCCAATTTTAAGAGAAAAAATTAATGTATCTCCCTATTTTCATATTTTTACAACTGATCAAAAGTTTAGAAGTTATTTCTCTGGACAGTTCTACAGAATGACCCAAATATACAGACCCTGTTAGTAATGAGTAACTGTGCAAGACGGAATGAGTATGAATTCGAGCCAGCAGACACAGAAGAGGAGGCCCCCTGCCTTCAGATAGGTGAGATGTCCATCTAGTTTAAAAGCTAAGGCAGCCAAGACTCACAGAGAGTAACATAAACTTGTTCACAATCAGACTGAAATTAAATTACATAACACAGGTTGACCATCTTCCACAACTATTTTTTGTTTGTTTGTCTGTTTTTAAGCTAAATAACCATTGGATTAGCAATGTTACTGAATAAGTCATGGCTTAGGGGAAAAAAAAGGTATAATAGAAATTTTGAAATGGAAATGACAGTGAACAAAATCTCCTCAAAGGAAATATAGTAAACCAGAATGAAAATAGAAAGGAATGAGAAAAATCCTAAAGGCAAGGAAGAATATAGCTTAGAAAGCAGGTAAGCCCCTCAGCCTGATATCAGTAAAATGGTTCCAGAAGGAAGATCTAGGAGAAAGACAGGGAAGCAAAATAGAAAGTGAATACAGAACCCAGTCAGGTAATGAGATTAACAACAATCCATGGCAGAGTAAATAATAGCATCAATCCAGATTAGACAATTAAAAACTGTGTAAGAGTAAAGCACAGCATGGGGAACATAGTCACTAACACTGTAATAACTGTGTATGGTGCCAGGTGGGGCTAGGATTATTGGAGGCCCACTTCATCAACTGTATAGATGTCTAGCCACTACGCTGTACACCTGAAACTAAGACAGTATTGAATGTAAACTATAATTGAAGAAATAAATAAAAAATTTAAAAATGGTTAAAAAAAGATAAAGAATAACCAGATGAGGGATGCACGACAGTTTTCAAGAGTTATAGGCACAAAAGATTTCATCACTCTCAACAGTAGCTCAGATGGATCCATCCTGGAGTAAACACCTGGGTTTTTTTGTTTTTGTTTTTTTTTAAGATTTTAGTTATTTATTTTTAGAGAGAAGGGAAGGGAGGGAGTTAGAGAGGGAGAGAAACATCAAAGTGTGGTTGCCTCTCACCTAGCCCCCACTGGGGACCTGGCCCGCAACCCAGGCATGTGCCCTGACTGGAAACGGAACCAGCGACCCTGTGGTTCACAGCCCACACGCGACCCACTGAGCCACACCAGCCAGGGCAACACCTGGGTTTTTAATCCCCAGTGCAGCCAGCAGCCCTAAAGCCTTAGCCACAGCAACGCTGAGATGGTAATTGTCTCTACTTTGTCAGGTACGTGGCCCCGCAATCCCAAAGAGTGATAGACTATATGCAAAAATAATGTAGTGAATCAAAACAATGTGGTTTATACTTTGTTAGGATTAAGGATGTTTTGTATAATATTTAGGGTGTTTGAAACATTTAAGTGAATCTGACACATTAGGAAATCTGACATTTTAGGCTTGTGATTTTTATTTAAAATATTTAAAAGAAGTTGACTAACAGTAAACTTGAGATTTTAATTTGAAAACTTTAAGGATAGTTTATTGACTAAATTTATACATAGTATTTGTAAACTGATTAACTAATACATATATTAGGCTTCCACTTTGTAGTTGTATTAAGGGCTGAGGAAAATTTTTGTCATATTTGGAAGGCTGTCTTGCCTAGAGGTTTAAGAGTGCTTAGGAA
>VMDR010030879.1:0-12224 GCA_007922815.1 Macrotus californicus
ATCGTTAAAATGTCCGTACTACCCAAAGCAATCTATAGATTCAATGCAATTCCTATCGAGATATGAATGGTGACTTTCATAGAGTCTGGCACACACCCCTGCCAGTAAGAGCTTCAGATCAGCCTTGGCTAACTAGTGTTACCCACCAAACTGATATGATTCCAGCCCAAAACAATGACACCTAACATCTCAGTTTACCTGTACTGCTGTAACTCAGGTAAAGGGACGGTACCCACAGGTTTTATTGTATGACACAGCTGCCTGAGATAGGGAGCATGCTCCCTCAACACTGTGATGGGATGGCTCAGAGACTCTGGTGCTACCACATAGTCAGGGTTTCAGTACCCCACTGACAGTTGCTAGATTTCCTGGGCTGGCCCATTGCAGTGCTCAGACTTAAATTCTAGAGCGGTGATAGAGGAGGAAATGGGGTGGAAGTTGGACTGAGGGGGTAGCAGGGCATCCTGTTTGGCTAAGGATCTCCCACATTTCCCCAGGTCACCATAAGTAAAGAGCCCAGGTCATCCCACCTGTATATTCTGTGTTTCCCTTGTATCTTAAATGACAGTGTTCTTTAATGTGAACCAGCAGCCAAGATTAGAATGAACAGAAACATTATGCATTAAGGGAGAGAGGCAAGACCAGACTGGGTCGCCATTATGTTATATGCAGATTAAATAAATTAATTCATGGAAGAAAGCTTGTTACTCCTTTGAGTCAAGGCAAGTAGTTATCCTTATCACTATTATTATTAATTAGTAATCATTATCTTTCCCTCTTTTAAGCCAAACCTGTCAAGGTTTTTGACACTAAAGCATGTATCTTCTTTAGTTTGTTCAACAAACATTTATTGGAGCCGAGCCAGATGTTAGGGATACAAAGAAATAAAACAAGAACACAGCCCTGCCTACAACTTCCAGTGGATCTGGGAGAGCGAGATTACTGGAAACAATTGCTGTGAGTCAGTTCCATCACCTGAGCACAGGAGAAGGAAGAAGTATGGTGCCTGGGGTATCCCAGGAGGGTAAAGGGGACTTCTCCAGCCAGACGGATACCTGTGCAGGGAGCAGGGCTGGATAGCAAATGTTCTTGCATGCTTGGCTGAGGAACTAAGACATTGTCCTTTGGACTTCCAGAGCCACTGAAGGGTCTTAAGAAGGGAAGAGACAGGTCAGATGTGTCTCCTAACTGTAAGAACTCTGCCAGCCCTTACCTGTCAGTTTTGAGCTCCAGCCCCTCCTCCTGAAAGTGAGGAGGACTGAAAAAATAAAAGCAAAATAGGGCTGTTGAGATCAAAGAAGTAGGCAAAGGAGCAGAATCTGGGAAGAGATTAGAGGAGAAAAAAACAGACTGAGCAGAATGTCTACCTAACCTAAAGTTCACCTGGATTTGTAGCCTCTCTGAATGTATGAAATTATGAGGAACATGGAAGATTTTTTTTAATGTTTTAGCCCAAATATTTTGATTTGGGGCCTCTTGTTTACAGCTCTTAGAAGGTACAGAGACAATTAGAGATTGTTGGCAGTAATCAGGATGAATGTGGCAAAAAAGGAAAGGGAAAGTAATATATTTTTACTGCCCACTCTTTCCCATACAACTCTGCCATTTAATCGCATACCCACACTTTGAGGTCAGTATCTTACTCCTAATTCCTAATTTTCAAGTGAGGAAGCTCTAGATCAAAGCAATTAGGAAGGAACTTGTTGACATTCCTTTCCCCACCAACTCCTGCACATGTCTGGGGCAACTTGAGCAGGCCTGAGAATCTTCCAGAGGGCTTGTCAGGACAGAGACTATGGGGCACAGCCCCCGAGTTTCTGACTCAGTGGGTCTGGGGAGAGGCCTGAGCATTTGCATTTCTAACGAGTTCCCAGGTGACACTGATGCTGCTGCTCCAAGACCACACTGCGGAAACCACTGGCCTATGGGGATGATCCATCCCAAAACCTAGCCCAGTGGTTCCCAAACTGTGCTTTCTTTTGGAATCTTTAAAATCAAATAGTGATGCCTAGCTCCCAGGCCCACACATTCTCATTTAACGGTTCTGGTGCAACCTAGGCATCATTATTTGTAAAAACTCCCCAGGTATGGTAAGTCCTCCCTTAACATCCATAGGTTCTGTGACTTCAAGCGAAATGACATACAATGAAACCAATTTTACCACAGGCAGATCGATGTAAACGAGAGGTCAGTTCCTGTGGCATTTTCTCAGTGTTACAATGAAACGATGCTGAACAAAATGACATGATTTGAAGACCTGCTGAAACTCTAACATGCTGCAAAGTTTAGGAACTCCTAGACTTGCCTCACTTCTCCTTGACTCATCCTTACCTCCACCCTCTCCTTTGACTGCCCACCACTGGGGCCACAGGTGGGACTTGTCATGTACGAGTGCTGCTCACAGCACCTCTTGCCAACCTTGTGTCTCTGTCTCAGAGCACCTGCTCCTAGGACTCATCAGGTCTCCTACCTGCCTTCTCCCTTTTCATCCAGTCCTTCAGCTCCTTCCCTCTCAAACCAGGCCCTTTGGTACTAGAACATCAACCCATCCAGCCCCTTGCCCTTCCTTTGACCACATCTGCCTGGAGGAGTTTGAAGAGGAGTATCTAAACCAGACTGCAGGCATGGAAGTGCAGGGAGGTTTCTCGAAGTTGATGACACTTAAGCTGAGTGTTGATGGGAAGTAAGAAGTGGAAGAGGGCATTTCAAGCAGGAGTACAGCATATGTAGTGGCACAAAGGAGGGAAACAGTAGGGTTTGCCCAGGAACTACATGTGGATGCTGGTACCTAGCCCTACAGTGTTGGGAAATAAAACTGCTCAGGAAGGCTCTTGCCAGATGAGGATGGGCCTTGCGCATCGAGTCAGGGTGTTTGCCTCATCTTTACAAGTATGAAGAGCAGTTGATAGGTTTTCTTTTAAGGCTTTTAAATTATAACACTAGTACATACTTATAGAAAATAGGAAACACCTAGAAAAGCATAATAACAATCACCTTTAAGCTAGTACCCCAGGACTCACCACTGTTAAGATTTTAGGCTAATTTGCCCTTTTCTTCTATGCGTGTTCTTGCATAGTTGAGAGCAGGCTACATCAGTAAGTTTGGGTGCCCTCTTTGCACGTAACATTATAACATGTACATATTTAAGGTTTTTGAAATGTTTTAAATATTTTAATGGCAGCATAAAATTCTATCATATGGATACCATATAATTTATTTAACTATTTTCATACACATGGAAGTGGAGGAGAAGGAGATTTCACTACAGGCATACCTCCAAGACACCATAGGTTAAATTCCAACCACAATAAAGCAAGTATTGCAGTAAAGCAGGGGACCGTCTTTTTGTTGGTAGACGGCCTTGCCTTCAATTTGTAAAAAAAGAGACAGTAAAGCAAAGCTCAATAAACAAGGTATGCCTGTATTATAAGTGGTGATATAATATTTGTATAACTTAGATTCTGTCAATAACTGCTTGTGATCAGTATCAAAAAAAAGTTAACGAGTCAGCAGTATGGAAGTTTCTTTCCAAAGTTTTCTGCCAGCCTCCACTCTCATCAGAGGTGTGAAAGACTGCACACTTGTCTCCTCTTCCCCACTCCTGGTGTTATGCCCGAAGGATTCTTGGTGTGGGTATGACACGAGCAGACTTTCATTTATAAAATTTCTCACTGGAGACTGAGTCAAGTGGGCCAAATCGGAAATGCTATTGTCCTTGCCGTTCCTCCTTTGCTTGCACATGCGCCCTTTCCCATTTCCCTGTTCCTCTTTCTTCTCCCTTGGAGAGCGCATATTCATCGCGTTCACTGCACACAAGGCACTCCACAGGATTTCGTTTCCAAGAATAGTGCTGAGAGGCCCAGTTTTATGGCTGCTACAAGCTTGTGCCCAGGCCAGAGACCCTCTTTTTATAATTCTGTCAAAAAAAAACCTCTGGACAGTAATTGTCTTTAGGGAGAAATACGTTTTATACTCTTCAGCAAAATTTTCAAGTGGGCGTATTGCTAAATGAATTTCTCTCTGTACCCTGTGACTATCCAGTAATATATCCATGGGCATCCCTAGCCCTGGAATGTCCTTTCTCTTTCTCCTTCTTAACCCAGCAAACTATCTTGGCATTCATCCTTCAAGACCTTCCTTCAATGTCAGTGACACCTTCCTTCCATACCTTGGCCAGTCAGAATCCGTTACCCAGGCCTCCTTCTTCCTATTGTTCGATTATAGCATTTTCTCCATCTAACACTTTTCTCCCTCTTGGCTAAAAATCCTGCAAAACTAAAATATTTTGTATTCGTAGTTCTTAACAGAGTGCCTAGCAATTGGTTGCTACTAAGTAACTGTTGAATGAGTAAATTAATTCCTGTTTTACTAAGGTATATGCACATTTCATCTTAAATACTAATGAACTGAAGAGTGTGAAGACAGTACTGAGGTATGAATTGCCAGAACCACACTCTGAATCACTGGCACCTAAAGTAAAAACCTGGTATACCAGTTGTCCTGATCCTGGATTCAAAGTTTTGAACACCTAATTGTTTTATGTGGTTGGTCATTGACTTGCACTCTGTTCTGTTTCATTTTAATACCAAATTTAATTTGTGTTTAAGTATCTCTGTGCTAGAAAAAGTAAAGGGAATTCAGTGATGCCAGAATTTCCCAAAATGTGTCCCAAAGAAGACTACCATGGATTGTTTATAGGTATGACACAAGAGTCTCGTGGTCCAGTAAGTTTTGGGAAACAGAGGTAAACACCGTAGGTTTCTTTACCTCCGAACTTCCTGTTAGACATTGTGTTTAGGAAGTTGAAAGAAAAATCCGTTGAGCAATGGTGGAGAAATAGAAAAGCAGCCAAGTCTTCCTTCAGCAGTAGACAAGAATCACCCTAGCTTCTTTATGCCAGAAGATTCAGAGCACAGATTCAAAGGCAGAAGGGCAAAAAGTGTACCAAGAGCCTAGCTCCTGCATTTATCTCCTCAGTCCCACATTTGTGTAGGCCCCTGCCCCCCACACACCCACCATGCTGATGAGATCAGCCTTCATTACTTCTCTTCTGGAGCCAGGAAGCAAGGTAATGTGTGGGAAGTGATAACTGCAAGGTAATGTGTGGGAAGTGATAACAACTTTAGAGTTAAAGCCATTCAACAGGAAAATTTGTTAAAAGACCAAGGTATTGTAAAAGCTGAAAAACTTGAGTCCATTAAGTCCTCTGCTTCTTAGAACATCTTGTTACCAGGGAATGTTTCAAAGAAGGGAAGCATTAAACTGTCAGAGCTCCGCCAGATACCGAAGCTGCTACAAAGAGCAACACTCTGTAAGATACCCAACTTCCTCTGCCACCAGGGAAACTTTCAAGTTATCCTTCTCTTTTCTCCTGTCTTCTACAATGGTGTAACTAGCTCCTCACCCTCCTGGCCCCTAGACACACTGTGTATTTCTCTCTCCCCTCCTTGGCCTCCTCCTCTTTCTCCTCCCGCCCCTCCTGCTCCTTTCTCTCTCTCTTTCCCCTCCCCCCTCCCCCATGTTGGTTTCACAGACACTGTGGAGATGGCACAGTAAACTAGGAGTATCCAATGCTTATTTAATGCTCTTTGGTAAGAAGGGAACTAATTAAGTGACTAGAGCTTCAGACATGTGTTGTTTATTGGAAGTCAACTCTTTAAGAGAGCCTGGAGCATTCTCCTAAACAAACATTGACCTTTCATACTTCTTGTTCCAAGTCCAAATGAGATGGAGGCTTTAAGGAGACAGCATCTTTTCATAGATGCGAAGAAAAGAAAAGAGAACCAGAGGAGAATGGGAACATCAATGGATGGGGACGGGGAAAGCCATGTACCTGCCACAGAAAGACTTGAGATCTGTGGGTCTGTTGGCAGTTGATGCTCACTGGTGAGCACGGCAGGTTAGACGTTAGCGATGCTGGCCCGTTCATGGTCAGCCCAGCAGTTTGTTTAACTGCCTTCACAAGAAGTGTGTCCATCAAGAGAATGTTTTTTAAACAACAACAAAAAGTAAAAACAAACCCAAATATCTGCTTGCCAATGCTGACAAACACTATCACAATATTTTGGGAGGTTCCTTAAAAGACAGAAACTATCTGTTAAAAAAAAAGCATTAATGTAGACATAATTTTCTAGTTTGTGGATATTGATAGGATATTAGTGATTAGCTACAACCTATGAGAAAAGTACCTACCTTTGTCCTCATAGGCAAAGGAATTGAAGCTTTTAAAGAATCTACCTTTTTATTTTGCTTCTGTTTTAAATAAATAAAAATTGTCCTGTCAAAATGAGTCTTGGGCCCACCATCAAATCTTTAGACCCTGCCATCACTTTCACAAGAAATGGGGCAGGCACGGCCTAAGCCTCAGGAGCTGCGAGGAGAAGAAAATCTTCCAGGGGCTGAACCAGAGGGAACTGCCACCGTGGGAGGCCACCGGCACTGTGTGACTCGGGGCCGGAGACTAATATTTTCTGTTCCTCTTTTCCTGCTGCGGACACAGAATAATCTGGTGTAGGTGGAACATTCTTTTCCTTGGCTCACATGGGGCACCTGGTGTCCTGAAAGAGGTCATTGATTTCCCCAAGGATGTCCCAGGAGGCTGGCTCACCACGGGCCAGAGCTGAGGTTAATTAGCCATCAGGCATCATCAGGAGGGCCAAGATGTTACTCAGACATTCAGAGAAAAGAAACTTGGTCCAGCTATGGACAACGGCCACTTCATCAACATTCCTTCCTATATTAATCCCAAGCGAATGTCTTTTTAGCTTGAAAATAATTTCAGGAGTTCCTTGATATGCCAACCTATCCATTAGCTGTATATTAATGTTCTGAATCATAATCTTTTTTTCACTAGAACTGACTCCCTGTTCATGAAAAGATACGTGTAATGGCCTTTGATGAAATTCCCTATTCAGCATGAGTATGAAAATGTGGCATGGTGGGAGATGAAGAGATATAGACAGGCCTGGCTTGGCCGTCTAGGGACCAGAGCTCAGGCCAAAACCTGCCTGAGGAACACGGAGATGTATATGTACTGCTTTTGCTTGTCTCACTCTGCAGACCTCAGTGACCAGCTTCTTGAAGTGGTGGGGCTAGAAGGAGCTATGGAAATGGGGCAGATCTACACCGGCCTGAAGAGTGCGGGCCGGAGGCTGGCCCAGTGTTCCTCTGTCACCATCAGGTATGCCTCCTCCATTACCCAGCAGCCGCCAAGTCTCCCAGCCTTCCTAGATTTGAGTGCAGAGAGCATGGGTGGGGGAGGCAGAAGCTTGGTAACGCTTATAAAGAATGTCTTTCTTTGGCAACCATTTCCCAAACTGGATATAATACAATCATCCAGGACATAAACTAGGGAGACCACTACCACCAGGTTGCTGTTATCTTAGAATGAATTGGTGAAATTCTCTAAACAGGACTCCTGAGACTCCTTGCCTTTTTAATCTTTACAAATTAAAATGTTAGATGTATGCCAGAGGGCACACTCTGACAAAAACCAGGTTTTCTGCTCTGTTCTCTTTTGGATAGTGGCCTTAGCAACACTATTTCCTATGTCTTTGTAGAGCTAAACCATCAACATCAGGAAACCCCTCATAATTGGCTAAGAGGATGATGACCCTTCAGGGCATGGACCACACAGGTCAGCCACCACAGGCTCCTAGAAGAGAAGGAGCCTTCAGGAGGGGATCCTCTGATTTCAGTTGCTTCTGTTTAATCAGTGCAACTAATCAGAGTCTTCTCCACCTGATTATTTCAGAAGTCTTTATTCCTTTCCCATTCAATTTTTGCAGATCAAATCTATTACTATGCCTGCAGGATCTCCTAGAGGGGACCACATCATGCAGATTTTACAAAGTTATTTGACCACAGACCCCTTTTCTCCCAGAACCTCTTGGGCAAGTGAGCTCAGAGCACATTAGGGAAACTGCTCTTCACATGCCCCTGCATCCCTCAGAATGATTCCCTGAGCTTGTTCCTTGATATCTCTTAGCTGACGGTCTATCCCACTAACCCCTTTTCTTCATTCTTTCTCTGTAACTTCTCTCTTGTTTCTATTATTCCCCCAAAGCTTTCCTCCTCTTTCCCTCTGGGCTGCTGCTGGGCTGGGGCCCCTGTTTTCCAGATTAATCTCTGTACGCCCTTCCCCGTCCAGTCCCCATGACCCTAACACTGAGTAGGCCTAGTCAGCTCTACATCTAAGCTATAACTTAAATAGATCACAGAGAATGTGACATCTTGCTCCTGAAAGAATCAAAAAACAGCCATCTAAAAGAGGGAGAGATTTATCTTTCTATTCAGTAGACCCGTTGCCAGATAGGAACAGACAGGGTGAGCCAGGAGCCTCATCCTCCTGGGCATTTTCCAGAATCTCTCTCCAGCCCCTAAGACAAAAACCCACTCTCCCTTATTATTATTTGTTCTGTTATTAGGTTTATTGTATTTTTAATCATTAAATATCCCCAGGATCAGTCAGAGAATCATTGACATAAAACACAACTTGCCTCCTTCATTTTATAATTTCAAACACAGGGCAGTTTCCAGGTGAGGGCTTCCTGGCCAGTGGGTAGGACCTGATCTCTGCTCACCTAGACCAGAGGCTTCTGAAAGGACCTGCCTCTTCTCCTAAAGCCGATGTAGTGCCAATTCACAACTCTTAACCAAAGAAAGTCAGAAGACCTCGTGTCTCTCCTTTTAACAATCCATATATCAGAGCTTTGTCCCAAGCGAGAAAGGAGCACTTTCTCTTCTCCTGCCAGTGGGGACAATATTCCCAATGACCCTATTTCCCAGCTAAGCCCGGTCCACGGTTCCTGCAACCACAGAGTATAGAGTCGTTCAAGAGATAAAAGAGGAAATGGGGCAAGGATCTGGGGCAAGACACTCACACCTGAGCTATCCCTTATACAGGTTGGAGACATTACATCATTGATATGATGCAAACTCTCACGCAACATGGAAACCAGGCCTTTTCCCATTTCATAACCTTTCCCATTTCACAGTGAAGTGTCTGGCACTATCTGCAGGCCCTCCGGCTGATTGTTTGACTGAGGGTCTGCCCAGCAGTAGTGCTGCCATAATTGTTGGCCGCTGTAGCCCAGGCTTCTGTGGACTTCTTTGCTCACCCAGGGTAGTGATTCTCAAAGTAGGATCTGAGAACCAAAGCAACAGAATCACCCACAGTACTTACCAAAATGCAGACTCCTGGACCTGTGAGTCAATATCTTTGAGGTGGGTTCAGGAATTTGTTTTTAACAACCCCCCAGGAGAGTCTTGGAGAACCACTCCTAGCTGGGCAGATAAGATCTTCCCGCTTCTGTTTCCCTGGAAGGGACAACCCTGATTCTCTGACTCCAAGAAGCTCATTGTGTTATCTCGGTTCTCGGGGTTCCAGGACAAACAAGCTGCTGCCGATGCAAGTGGATGGAGAGCCCTGGATGCAACCACCTTGCACAGTAAGTTTGCTCATCTTGGAGCTGAGGGTGAGAAGCTTTATTTTGGGCCCTTTTGGGGCACTGACTTAATATGAAGTTGCTGAGTCTCAGAGTTGCACAAGCTTTGAGAAATCATCTATTGCAGCCTCTCTTCCACTTTATTCCTCTATCCATTCATTTACCTGCCAAGCTTTCATTTAATATGTGCTATGTGCCAAGCACTGTGAGGCACCAGTTCCAAAACTGAATGAGACATGGACCCATCTACAAAGAGCTTGCAATTCTTCTGATACTTCACCTGCAGTGTCCTTGAGAGCCTCAGCTTGAGTCATTCCAGTGGCAGGGAACTTACCACCCCAAAAAGAAGACTGTTCTGCGGATGAACAAGTCTCATTGTTAGGAAGGGCTTCTTTATATGGAAGTCAGATCTACACATTTAACTTACAACTTACAACCAGTCACCAACGGGAGCTCCTGGGGGAGAATTCCCACAGTGCATGGACACACTCACCGTGGGTGCACCATAGCCCCGAGGACCTATCTGAAAAACTCCATTGGAAGAGTAACACCTACTTTGTTCATCATGGGTGTTCACTCAGCACCTACCACCGTGCCTGCTTTTCTGATAGTCACACAATAATACTTGATGAACAGTGAGCCGAGGACAGAACAAATGAACAAACATAAACAAAGGGGACATCCTACTCCCCAGCTCATCACACCTGTGTTAGGTCTCCACTTGGCACTAGTGCAGGAGCCGTGCATCCTTCCTTCTTAGCTGCTTCTCTGCTAGAGACCCAGCTAGAAACTGTGGTGAAGAGAGGCCATTGTCCCGGTGTTCAGGGCCCATGGGGTTCATGAGGATACTACGTTAGTGATATTCTCTGTACTATCTTCAGTATACAGATCTCAAAAGACAGAAGTAATGTTTCTAAGCTTTCTCATTGTGGTGGAGTATTCAAATACCTCAATAATCTGCTATTTTGAGCCCTTCAGAGAACATCAAGTGGTCTTCTACAGGAAAAGGGTCTCCATGAGATTTCACTGGGCCTGAATTGCGGGTGTATTTCTACGTCTCTTTGTTCCATGTAACTTCTACACATTATAGAACTGCCCCTACAGGCAGAAACTGTAGTGATGGCATCTTCAATAAAGGTTATCAAAAGTAGAAATTTTTCAGAAAAATCTTACCTCGATCTCGTGCTTCTATGAAGACTAAGGAAAAGAAAACACACTATACCAAAAACTAACAGCTTACCACCTTGTTAGAATTAAAACAAGTGGGGGAAATTTCTACTACTAATAATTTTGATGGAGCTGAATTGAGAAAAATCTATCTAGCTCCTCCTGTCTCCAAAATATATATATTAAAAAGCCTGGAAGAAATCAAACCCTGTCCCACCTGGTTCAGTGAAAACTGGGTTGCCTTTCCCCTAAACCCAAGCACCAGTTTTTGAAATCGCCACATACTCCTCCGAGCCCCACCTCCACCCTCTCTCCATGCCACGCTTCAGAGACTACCACTCACTGTGAAAAACACCGTGACCCAGTGATTTTACAGTATGCGTAAACCCATAGGTAAAGGTATATTAGTCTGCTCAGGCTGCCATAACAAAATGCCAGAGATGGGGTGTCTTAAACAACAGAAATTTATTTTTTCACAGTTCTGGAGACTGGAAGTTCAGTTCCCAGGGGCTGGCAGGGTTGCTTTCGGGTGAGGCCTTTCTTCCTTTCTTGCAGACGGCCACCTGCTCCCTGTTTCCTCGCACGGCCTCTTCTCTGTACATACGCACTTCTGGTGTTCTCTTCTTGTGAGGACACCAGTGCTATCGGATTAGAGTCTTCCCGTTATGACCTCACTTAACTCTAACTACCTCCTTTAAAGGTCCTATCTCCAAACGGTCACATGGGCAGTTAGGGTCTCTACATAGAGTTGGGGGTTGGGGGGGACACAATTCAGTTCATAACAGAAGATGATAGAAAGTCATTCTTAAACTTACAAGAATTAAAACAGAAGTACACTTACTGAAACATTTTCCCTAAGGCACTCACCCACTAAGAAGTGGTTCAGAATAAAAAGATTCATGGTGGGACGTCACAGCACAAAAGAACTTTTGGCAACAATTGAAACCAGTTAAACTAAAATCAAGTTTTAAAAAACTGTTAAATACACTTAAACAAATAAATGCAGATGGGAAAAATCATTCTTTGCAAGAGAAGATATATAGTGGAAACATTAGTAGCCTGGATCCCAAACCTAAGGTTCTATTAACCAAGGCTGAAAGCATTCAGGAGACATTGTTCAAGGACTAGTAGAAATATGCTAAATTTTTCATTGTATCTTTTTACTTTAATAATTAAAAGTATTACTCAGAAAAAAAATTTAATAACAAAATAATCACTTAGTGAAACTTAAAACAAGGCACACCTCTTTCAAATCTGGGAGAATTTCAAATGTATGAACCTTATCAGTGTAGCAAAAACAGAAAGCAAATAACTAGTAAACATTTAAAATTTTTAGAAGTTTGATGAAAAGGTTAAGACGAAAGAGATCAATACTGACAAAAATTTAGTCCCTTAATAAAGGTTCAAGTCCCTTAATAAAGAACAGTAATCTCATAATGGGCCAAAATCTAATGACATGCTTCTTATAAGAGATACACCTAAAACAAAAGAATATATATTTATCATATCCTTTATCAAGCATAGAGAAATTGAAAGAAATAAATGATATTGTTAATTATATTAATTTTAGAAAAGTTAACCTTCCAACATGCCAAAAGCATTCAGTGGAAT
>VMDR010030880.1:0-12227 GCA_007922815.1 Macrotus californicus
GGGAGGGAGGGAGGGAGGGAGGGAGGAGGGAGCTCAGGACAATTCTTGCGCGTTACCTGTTGTAGGAGGAGTTAATTATCTTTGGCCCCCAAGCATCACTGCAGGTATAACAAATATATTCTGCAGGACTTGGACTAAGAATCAAATGTGGAGCTGGGTACAGTTGTAGCCCTTTGAAGTCCTTTGGATTTCCAAACACATGCACAGGGAGAGTCATGGTTTGTACTCCTCTCTTACCCAGTTGGCCCGTATTTAAATTTTCACAGTTGATCCATCTGCAGTAGCTGGCCCTGCTCTATGGTAAATACTGGAGAAGCAAGTGGTGTTGCTGTCCGACCCCCCAAATCGGACCATGGGGAATCACACCGAGGAAATCCAGGGTCTCGAGGTCTCCCCCAGTGCCTTTGCACAAACAGCAGCTTCCTTGTCACCTGTGGCCATCGGGACACGACTTCCCTACACACCCCTATATCTACACCCTGTCACATTCCCCACACACTCCTGTATCTACATCTGGTCTCCTTCCACTGTATTGGGCTTTGGAAGTCCTCCAAGAAGGAGGAGTCTGGAGACAGGCCAGAAGGAGCCTTGAGAAGGGGACTGTCACCTGTGCAGACAACTGAGGAGGAGAGGCAGATAGGGCCGTGCTGCCCAAATCAGGACCCCTCGGAGTGAAGGCAAGAAAGGAAGGAAGTGGTAGCTCCCACAGGAGGCAAGGAGTCAGCTCTTGAGTCATTCCTGGAGAGGGGCCAGTAGCAGAACAAGACAGCAGTCAGATGATTCAGGAGACAGAAAGGATGAGGGATGGGGGCAGGGAGCGGTAAGCATCATTAGCACCTGCCTGTACCGTGGCCCATTAACCAAAGAGTGTTTTAAGTCACCAGCCACTTGTGCCCAGAGTAAGTCTCAGAGAGAAAAGAACAGAACGAACTAGGAGGTCAGCAGAGAACTGCCTGTCAGAGAGAAGGAATCCAGGGGCTGATGAGATTCCCCTTTGAACCCCTTCAAATATGTCCCACATCCTCCTTCTTACAAACGGAGAACATCAAGAACATCAAGTGATCACTCATGGAAAGGAAAGCTCTTCACTTAAAATATTTAGCCCATGAATTATGCATGAGTTCTGCTTCACACTCTCATTATTTCTGGGTTCAGCTCCAGCCAGGCATCCTGTCAGTCACGCTGCTTATCACTCACATCAGCTGCTGCATGCTGTCCCTTTGGTCTAAAAGAATGAGTTCCTAATGGGGCGAAGTACACACTCCACCCATCCAAATGGAAAGATAAACAGAGTTGCCAATCCACTAATTGCAGAGTTCCTGTCGCCCTACTTTCTTGGGAATAAGATGCTAAATGTAACATCACCATGTCTGTATCCAGTGAAACCCTCACAATGCTGCTGTTTGAGGACACAACTAATAACCTCCTTGTAAACTAACCTGGCCACCTGGCATCTTCTAATGTATACCTTGTACGACCGGAAGTTTATCAGTTATGAGACACACATGACTGCAGAGCATAGACAGTAAGTAGATCAGCTGTGTCTTAAACAAATTCCCATCTGATTAGTCTCATATAACCAACGGGCTGGACACCCAGGGCTGCTGGCTCAGGTCTGGCCCCTCATGGTTTCAGCATCTGTAATTCTCCTGGCTTTCCCTCATCCTTTCCCAAAGTGCCACTGTCCTGCTGTCAGCCCCCTTCAGGGAGGGAAGAGGTAGAGGCACCCTGCACTCCGGATCAGGACTTTGCTGAACCAGGTGAGGGAGGAGGGCTGACCTTGTGCTCAGGAAACCAGCTGAGAGTGACTCCTGTCTCACTGCAGCCCCAACTCCCCAAGTCACTGACTTAATTCTGCACAATAACTGAGTCACCAGTTCTGACCAGAAGAGAGGAGAAAGGAAATAGGAAATCCATGGGGGCAGGAAATAGGACTGCAGTGAGTCTGCCCAATCCCTAACCCCCAAAAGTTAGATTTGGAGATGCTGAATAAATTTATTAGGAAAGTGCATCAGATGCCTTGTAATCACGTAGACAAAGTCAACCCAATGGCTGAAATGTCATTCTTAACATGTCCATGTTCTCACACATAGCCCATGTTCCCAGCCCCACCTCGTCTGCCTCTCACAGGGGTCTTAGCACAGACACCATAGCACAGGTGGGACCACCCAGAGACCCCCCGGAACAGCCATCAGCCCCCTACAGAGCCTCCAGCTTTGGCACAGTTTGCCTCCCCATGCTTACCTCTCCTCTTGCCTGCAGCCCACTGAGTTTGAGAGAGCTCGGTTCCATGGGGGACACCCATCCACCTGTCAGCCCTCACACGGGTCAGGATGCATGAGCAATAGCCTGCTAGTGTCGGTCTCAGCACCACCTCTGGGTCTCCTCGGTGCCCCCAAGCTGTACAGTCCTGTAGGGTGAGCAATGTGTCCTGGCCATACCTGGCACAGCAGACTCACCTGCATCCACTGTCCCTCACTCCTCATCAGGCTACATAAGGATCTCCATCTACAAAATAAGCCAAGTCATTTGGAAGAGAAGGAGTGGCACTAAAACCATTCATTTTTCGTGGTGCCCAGTCCAAGCACTCCATCCTACCGTGGCCCCGATCAGATCCCAGAGCAGGAGGCCACTCTCAGTCCTCACCAGGTTGCTGACACCGATGAATAGGCTGACAATCCCAGGGCAGAGGGACCAGGCCCCAGGGGTAGTTCTTCTGAAGGAAATTAATGAGTGTGTGATCGAGGACCCCTTCGAAACCTAGGCCTGGTTCACCACTTACTCACAAAATCCACCAGTGTCAGCACTTAGGACTCACTGATAAAAAATGCCCACTGTCCTTTAAAGCACTAACAGCAAACATCCCTCAGTCCCCAAGGGCATCCACACAGCAGAGTTTCTCTGCAGGTACCCCTGAATCTGGTGAACTCCACATTGGGCAGTTACATGTGCGAACCTTCAATGTCTAAGAAATTGCTTCAGATGCTTAACCAAATCTTCCACTTCGGGTTAAAACCACCTGTCCCCAAACTATGTTTCTATGACATTGAACAGTCAGTTGAAAGAGTGAAATTCTGCATCTGCCTTTTCACATAGCCATGTCCCCAGAGTCACCCGGTCCTAAGAGTCACCTGGAAACAATGCTCCCAGACTGATTTTCAGAACCTCCCAAAGAGATTTTCATTCCAGAATCTTGGGGTTTCACATGCATGGGGGCACGTGTCCCATCTCTATTTTTAAAAGTGTTTGAGAGATTCCGTCCACCAGATGAGTTTAGGGGAAAAAATGGCCAACAACTAGCTTCATACCTTTCACGCTTGGAACAGATTTCAGTTCCGGTGAGGGCAGACCTGGAGAGGGACAGGCTTCTGTCACCTTGCAGGGTGAAGGTGCTGAGAGAGAAGGCAGATGGCTCAGGTACCACCTTCTATGGCCCCAGCATCACATCACAGGTACTGGCCATGCTCCACAAATGTGCAAACACCTATCTAGGTGGGCATCTGAGATTATCTCAGGGCCCAGGGCAGGGGGCACCCTGTGCTTAGCCAAACACAGCTCACTCACTGAGACCATGTCCCTCAGACAAGATGGCTGTTCTGGGACCTCTCAATGCCACCTTTGGTTCCCAAGTGCTTTCAAGATGTGCCTTGACTTCTCCCAAAACCTCATCCTCTCAGGAGGCACCCACCCATGCATCTCAGCCTGCATCACATTGAGGTGCTTCTCTCTAGAATGTCTGCCCCTAGCTGCCCCATCCTTCCCTAGCTGTCAGCCAAATTACAAAAGTTTTGGACCTCAGGATTTTAGTTTTGCACCCCCACTCCCTCCAATAAGTTAGGTGTTCTGTGCACATTGAGTGAATGACAAAGGTAAAAGGCCCTTGGATCACAAGGTGGGAGCCATCAGTAAGACTCATCACTGATTTTTGGTTCCACCTATAGCTCAGGGCCACAGTCAGATTTGTTTTTAAGAAACTCTCGAATATGCTCTGTTTATCAGCTATTCCTAACAAGCCCCCTTGTTCTCCTATGACCAATGTGAACTTTGTAGTCAATATAAATAATAAAAGAACATGTGGTCTTTACCATCATTCCAGCAATAGAAATTATAGAAAAAAGCCTGGTTGCAGACACAGGAAACAAAAGTGATTACCGAGGAATTGAAGTACATGCAACACTAGTAGCTAAAATTATGGTATTTTTATGGCATTCAGAAAGGCACATGTTAAACACATGACACAATTGTAATCTTCAAAAACTCAATAGCACTGGTTTTGTCCCCATTTCCCAAATGAGACAATGGATAAGTTCACTCGACCGAAGTCTCAAGCGAGTAGAATCAGGGTTACCGGGCTCCAAACTTGTACCTGGAGAGGGTCAGACCCTGCGCACCTCATCATCCAATGTCCTGTACAGACATGTTGCCATTCACAGGGTAACACACAAAACTCGTATGCATCACTTTCTTTGCTCCTAAAATCCATGCATTTGCAATACTTAAAGAGCAGAAGCTCTGAGGACACTGGTGTCTTCGTGTT
This sequence comes from Macrotus californicus, assembly GCA_007922815.1. NCBI lineage: Eukaryota > Metazoa > Chordata > Mammalia > Chiroptera > Phyllostomidae > Macrotus > Macrotus californicus. The sequence continues at coordinate 4,538 of VMDR010030880.1, forward strand.
GTGGAGGCAGCGCCAGGTCAGGACCTGCGTGGGAGAAAACCTCCCCTGTCCAGAGTAAAAATACTTCCCTTCAGTCTTAGTCCAGCCAGTCCCCCACAGACCAGATGCGCCTGAGCGGCATTTTTAAAGCCCTTTATCTCAAACTAATGAGAGGAAATTTAGGGATTATAAACAGAAACTTAGAAGAGGAAGGGATGGATTCATAGGAGAAGACTGAGAATCAGAGACTGTGAACAACCAGTGACTAGAAGTCAAAGTGCAGGAAGTCCTCTGCAAATATTCAGAGGGTGCAAACCACCGGGAGGCTGGGGACCTGAGGGAGGGAGTGAAACTTCATATCGTTCAGGTTCACTACGGAGGAACCTTTCCTAACGCTGAGCTGAGATGCTGTGAAAGGGACATCTCGGAAACACTGTGACTTGAGTCATTAGACCCAAAGGACACAGTGCTGGATAACAAGGAGCTGGAATTAGTTATACACCACATCCTCGGGCAATCTGCTCAGAGGATAAGACCATTCCTTTCTGTTTCTAATTTCTATGGTTTTGATATTTGTTTCTTTGACACCAGTTGCTCTATCTTGCCTTCAGTTTTAGAGGGCCTGGGGTCAGGCATCAAAGCAAAATGAAGGTCCCCATGCTGTCTGCCATGCTGTGAGGAGTGATTCCCCTTGTCTCTGGCACAGGAACTCGTTTCTTCCTACAGAATCCACAAGACATAACAGGCTCTCTCGCCAGCTGGTGCGTAGGGTAGAGTCCCAGACCCTGGCAGGTACCCTCCCCGAGTCTTTACACTTATTCAAGAAATGCACATGAGTTCTTCTCTTCCCCTTTTCAACACCTCTTGCTTTTTCCTTGTTATAATTGCTTAGAAATCTTTCTACGTCTATAGAGAATTTCTCTGTCCTGTCTTACAGCTCCAAGGAGCCCAGGGTACAGATGTCTATATGTTAACCAGTCTCCTATTGATGGGCACTCAGGTCATTTGTATTATTTGCTATTACAAATGTTGCTGAGGCAAAAAGCTTTGTGCACACACCATTTTCACATGTGCAGGCGTGTGGGTAAGATAAACGCCCAGGAAAAGAATTGTTGGGTCAAAGGGTGTATTCACCTATCATCCGAAATTTTTCAGTTGTCCTTCAAGTGCAATTACCCAGGTAGAGTCCTCCAGCTACTGTAGGTAGGGGCTTCCCCACAGCCATTCCAACTGCACGTTGATGAACTTTCAGGTGTTAGCAATCTGAGAGATGCAGAATTATATCTCATTGTATTTTTAACTGGAATATAGACATGTATATATAATAAGTGAGGTGACTATTTTCTCATATACTTAAGAACCATTTTATATTTTCTTTCCGAGAACTGTTTTTACGTAGCTTTTTCCCATTATTCTACTGGGGCATTTTTTTCCTGAAAGCTTTTTGTATATTCTAAACAAAATGCTTTTTTGTGATATAAATTGCAATTTTTTCCCATCTTTAATTGTCTTTTTGCTGCCTTTAAGATATTTTCCCATACAGAGTTTTTTTATGCATTTGAATATAACATCTTTACTGCTTTGGGACTTTGAATTACAGTAAGGAATGTCTTTCACTCACCAGATTTATAAAGCGATTACCCCATGTTTTCTTCTACTACATTTACTACTTTTTTCAGTCACCCAAAGTCCATAGTTTACGTTAGGGCCACTCTTGGTGTTGTGCGTTCCATAGCTTTGGACAAATGTGTGACGTGTATCCACCATCACAGCACCACACAGAGTAGTTTCACTGCCCTAAAATCCTCTGTGCACCACCTGATCACCACCCACCTCACCCCTGACAACCACCGATCTTCCTCTGTCTCCACGGTCTTGCCTTTTTCAGAACGCCAAGGAGCTGGAATCACACAGTGTGTAGTCTTTTCAGACTGACCTCTCTCACTTAGCAACATGCATTTCAGGTTACTCCAAGTTTTTTCATGGCTTGAGAGCTCATTTCTTTGTTGTGCTGAATAACATTTCATTGAGTGGGTATATCTCCGTTTATTGACCCATTCACCTACTGAAGGACATGTTGGTTGCTGCCAGGTTTTGGCAATTATGAAAAAACTGCTATTACCCTCTGTATGCAGTTCTTCATTTTTTGCATCTAAACTTTTAGGCAAAGATGCAACTTTATTTTCCAGGTGATTCTTCAGTCTCTAGACACCGTTAATGATAGAGTGTCTCTGCCCTTCGGGTCGAGGTGTTACTGACCTTCTCCCACTCTCAATTCCTGCATGAGTTTGGATGAGCGTCTGGGCTCCCTGCTTTGTTCCATTTGTTGGACTTCATGCTCCAGTGCACAGCAATTTGTCACTGAGCCTTTATCACCTGCTTGATACCTACTAGGGGCTTGTCTCCTGGCATCAGTCCTTGTCCACAGAATTCCCTGGATTACCATTAGGATCAGCTTGCGTGGCTCAGAAACAAAAAAACGAAACTATATTTTGAACTGGGTTGTCTTTATCAGAAATGAAGCCCAAGCGTTCCTGTTGGAATCTCGTTAACCTTATTGGCCACTTTAGAGAGCACGCCCGATGTCAAATCTTCTCCCCAGGAATGTGGCATGCCTTCGGTTTGTGTGAGTTTTGTTGGTGTCTTTCAGTCAGGTTTTAATGTTTAATTACCATTCTTGTTCATTTATTGTTGAACGTATTCCTATTATCTTCTTTGCTGCTGCTGCAAATGGAGTCAGTTCTCCATTTCTCACTAGTTGTTGGGTGCGATATGAAAGCTGTCGATTTCTGTCCATTAACTTGTACCCTGTCCCTTACTGACTTTTACTGTTTCTAGCAGTATTTCAACTGGGTTCTCTGGAGGTTTCCACATATACAATCACAGTGTGTTCAAACAGTGATCAGGTTACCTGCTCCTTTGCAATTATCATACCTCTAATTTCTCTTGTTGTGTGGCTAATAGCTTTAGTAGGTATTAAATAATGAAGTTATAGTGGACATTCTGGCATGCTTCTGAATGTAGTGGAAAGCCCTCTAGTCTTTCTCATTAAGCACGATGCTATGTGTGTGTCTGTGTGTCTATCCATCCTACAGACAATGTATGTCTGTACCTATATGCATGTGTACATATATACCTGTAAATATATATATTATATTGTTCTATGTGTATGTTACCTCTATATATCTGTGTTACATCTATATATGTGTGTGTTTATATATACCACTCTATATACAATATATACTATGTGTGGGTGTGAGTGTGTATATATAAAAATCACATTGGAAAAATTCATCTATTCTTTTATTGAGCTTTTATCAAAAGTAGTTGTTGGATTTTGTCAGGTGTCTTCTCACCGTCTGTGGTTATAATCATATATTTGTATTGCATTTTAATTTTTTAACATAATCCACTTTTGTATTTCAGAATAAACCTACCTTGTAGTGATTACAACATGGCTTTTCTTCCTCTGATGCTTGGTAGTTCATATTTTATCTATAATTTTAATATCCATAAGTGAGGCTACCTGTAGTTACTTTCTTGTTCAGTCTCATGTGGGTAGATCAGTAATATAGGCATTTTATAATAAAAACAATTGAAAGGTTTTCCTCATCTTTATATGCTCTGGAAAACATTGGGTAGCCTTGAAATTGTCTGCTACTTAAATGTTAATAGAAATCTCCCACAAAACTAACAGCTTGGTGTTTCAGGGGTAGAGGGGAGTTCTGATCACTTTTTCTACTTATTCTATGGAAATTGGTATGTTTATGTTTTCTGTAACCATTCCTCATGTGGTCAGCATAAGTGTTTTTTACTCTCAATAGCTATTTTATGAGCAAAGAGATAACCAATAACCAGAGTGTACCAAGTCCTGCTTCTGCACCCACTTGGATTTCATTGGTTGTAGCTGAGTTTATGCAACAGATGCTGTGGGTGCCACATGGGCCTCTCTCTGCAACAGGCTTCTCCCCAGGGAGCAGAAGCCAGCAGCACCTTCCCTCACAGCGGGGTACCCTGCACATTCCAGAGTTTTCTATCAGATCAGCAGGAGACTACATGAAAAGTGACACCTCCTCTTTGCCCGGTTTCATCCCCCATTCTACCCTGTTTCCATGATTGCTTTCCAAGTTCCTCCTGAGAAAATGCTCTCAATAAATCACTGCCCAGGAATCGCTGACTCAGCCTCTGCTTCTAGGAAGCCCGTGTAGGAAGCGCTCTCTGTCTCCCTCTATCTCTCTCTCTCTCTCCTTCTCCAATTCTAGTGACATTCTGTGTGCAGCACTTGTGCGATATTTATCACACAATATCTTAACTTGGAGACACTTCTGTCCCTGTGTCATCCCCCTAAATTCAAAATAAATCCTTTGAAGGACGGGACTGTGTCTGTGCCACCGCAGTGTCTCCTGTTACTTAGTACGGTGCTGGTACCTAGGAGGTGGGTTAACGAAGAGTGAATAAGCAAATCGTGCATTTCTTGGGCCACAAAATTGTCATGAATATGGTAGCGCCTGGAGTGCAGCAGAGTGAGGATTAATGAGGGGTGAAGGGAAAGTGGTTCCTTTTTCCAGCAGCTCTAATTTCCACAGAATCCAAAGAGGGGGAACAGACCAGCCCTCGGGAGAGGAGGTGCCAGTTCACAGGTCGTTGTCTGTTGAGAAGTTATACCAGGTGCACTGGACATATGCGTACTGGAAAACTTTAGAAAATCATTATAAATGTTAATTTTCATTCTTCTAAATACCTGCTCTTATTAAGCTGGAATCTGCAGAATGATTTCTCCATCAAAATGGCTGCCTCACTGGCTATTTCTCAACAGTGTCACTTGATAACCATTTTAGTTAGAATATGGCTCCTTCTGGGATGAGGTGCTGTGGACAAATAACTCTCGGGTACTCTCTGGGGCACACCTAGGAAGCCACTGTGATAGGACTAGGCCCTGTGGAAAAGGAAGCAGCTGCATTTTGAGTTGCTTTCAAACATTGCAGCCAGTCCCAGGGAAGAAATCACAAGTCATTTAGTCATTTTTAACTTGTCTTAAAGAAGCTCGCAGGTATGTGACCAAAACATAGGGAAGTAAGTGTCCAGTAGCTTCCTGAGGTCTCCATGAGGCCAGACCTCAGCAGAGAGGAGTCAGCAATGACCAACCTGGCCCACATCCCAGGCACCTTTCAGGATCACAGAAATGAAGACTGAGGAAAGAGGGACCTGGACAGACAGAAAGCAACACTGCACAGCTCTCGTCCATCTGCTCAGCAGTCTTGCCTCCTGCATGGTGGGCCAGCCCTCTGACACAACCAAGTGAGCTGACATTGGCTCAATCTGCCCTCTTCTTCCCATTCCTCATCCCCCTCCCCTATGTCACTTGCGGTGCTCATTGTTCCCTCTCTTCCTCTCTACTTTTCCATCTTATCTCTATAGAAGGAGCCACTCTGTGTGGAGAGGGAGTGGGATGGGAGCATGTAGGCTTTAAAACTAAGTTCTCAGGGTAGAACTTTCAATACAGAGCAACATGCACATACAAAGAACTTATTACTTCCCCAGCAGTGGTAGTCTGGCATTTGGGGAAGTAAATGCTATTACAGACAGAGGGTACATTTCAGCATGTGCTTAGTTTGCACATCACCTCTTTAGAGAAATGGCCCATACATCTATTTACTGCAGGCCTCACAGAGTGGGAATGACCAGCTGCTAAACTGTCACTGTGTGCTGACCACACACAGCCCCAGCAAGCCACAGACATCTGTTAAAAGGCACAACTGGCTAAGGGTGTCCTGACACCATTCTTTTGACATCTGGAGGCAGCACCTGAAAACTCAGACTTCTTACTACCTCAGAAATACAGACTGGATTGTCCCAAGCAACCCATCTAATTACACAGACTCTCCAGGGAGCCTCTTCTTGGAATATTTTCTGGAAATTCTGGCTCCTGACCTTGAGGGATTCACCAGCTAAGTGAAGAGAAATGCAGCTACACTCGCAGACCATAAGGCTCACTAAATCAGGGGAAAGGATGAACTGTGTGTTCTTCTAGGCTCTCCCTAAACATAGGCAGATGAACATCACATTTTAAAGACACAGAGTTTGGGTTTGTTGTTGGGGCTTCTTTTGTTTTGTTTGTTTTCCATTCTTGCAAGGAATATTATTTTTGTTGACAAGATTCCTTTGATTTCAGCCAAAATGAGCACTGTCCTGTGAAGAGTAACTCATGAAGACTGCACCGCTTGAGGGACTCATCAGCCCCTGCCCTTCAGAGTTGATCCTATGGCTGGAAAAAGGGAAATGTGGAGGCCAGGAGAGGAGTGGTAGTGGGATCCCCAGGCAGCAGCCAACACCCCCATCCTATGGCTGGGAACCTGAACTCAGAGAGTCAGAAAACTTCCCTATTTGTGATTCTGACCTCAAAACTCCCTGCTCTTACCATATATGATGAGCTTTAAAAATACCAACAATAACTTGAGAATTCCAGCCAAGATAGAGGCATAGGTAGATATGCTTCATCTTCTCACACAACCAAAAGAAGGAAACAACCAATTTAAAAACAAAAAACAACAAGAACTGCCAGAAAATCGAACTGTATGGAAATCCTACAACCAAAGACTTAAAGAAGAAACATTCATCCAGACTGGTAAGAGGGGCAGAGATGGGCAGCCAGGACAGAGAGGACATGCAGCAAGACAGCAGCTGGCAGATCAGGCAGGCCAAGTGCTGGCTGGCAGACTGGGCAGTTCCACATTTCCATGCAGATAAACTGGAGGGGGGGCATTGGAATTGGGGAGAGAGGCAGACTGAGCAACCCAGGGCTCCAGCACAGGCAAAATAAAGCCTCAGAACCTCAGGCTGTAAAAATCTGTAAGGGTTGTGGTGTAGGGAGAGACTGCCAGTCTCTTAAAGCTGAGTTGGAGCCAAGCAAGAAGCATTGTTCTCTCTCTGACCTGTCCCCCAAATCAGTACCACAATGCAGGGAAGTGGGTTGCCCTGCCCTGGCAAATACCTAAGGCTCCGCCCCTCACAACATAACAGGTGCGCCAAGACAAAGAAATATGGCCCAAATTAAAGAACAGATCAAAATTCCAGAAAAAGAACTAAGCAACGAGGAAGTAGCCAACATATCAGATACAGCATTCAAAACACTGGTAATCAGGATGCTCACAGAAAAGATTGAGTACAGCTACAAAATAAAGGAAGGAGTGAAGGCTATACAAAGTGAAATAAAGAAAAATATACAGGGAACCAACAGTGAAGGGAAAGAAACTGGGGCTCAAATCAATGATTTGGGACAGAAGAAAAAAATAAACTTTCAACCAGAACAGAAAGAAGAAACCAGTATTCAAAAAAACGAGAAGAGGCTTAGGAACCTCTGGGACAACTTTAAATGTTCCAACATCTGAATCATAGGGGTGCCAGAAGGAGAAGAGGAAGAAAAAGAAATTGAAAACTTATTTGAAAAAATAATGAAAGAAAACTTCCCCAATCTGGTGATGGAACTAGACACACAAGTCCAGGAAGCTCAGAGAATCCCAAAGAAGTTGGACCCAAAGAGGAGTGGACCAACATACATCATAATTACATTACCCAAGATTAAAGATAAGGAGAGAATCTTAAAGCAGCAAGAGAAAAGGAGAGAGTTACCTACAAAAGAGTTCCCATAAGACTGTCAGCTGATTTCTCAAAAGAAACCTTGCAAGGAAGAAGGGGCTGGAAAGAAGTATTC
>VMDR010030881.1:0-12230 GCA_007922815.1 Macrotus californicus
CTATTCTTTTAGGATATGTCTGCTGATGACAAACTCTTATTTTTTCCTTCAGCTGAAAATGCCTTGATTTCACCTTCATTACTGAAGAATATTTTTGCTGGGTATAAAACTGTGGGTTAACAGTTCTTTTTCAGTATTTGAAAACATGCCATTTCTTTCTGGCCTGCATGACTTCTGATAGGAAAGTCAATGTCACTTGAATTGCTTTTCTTTTCCCATATAGGTAAGATGTCATTTCTCTTCTGTGGCTTTCAAGACTCTTCCTTTGTTTTTAGAGTTTGACTATGATGTTGTATGGATTTCTTTGGGTTTATCTATTTGGAATTCATTTAACTTCTCAAACTACACAATATAAGCTTATATCTCTTGGCAAGTATGGGACATTTTAACTTTTTTATTTAGAACTCTTTTAGGTATGCCCTCTTTCTATTTTCCTTTCAGGTCCTCAATGATATGAATGTCAAATCTTTTGTTGTTACAGGGCCACTGGTCACTGAAGCTCTTCTTCCTTCCTCCCTTCTGTCTATTTTCTCCTCTGTCCAGACTAGATGATGTCCATTTTTCCATGCTCCAGTTAACTGGTTCTTTCCTCTGCCATTCTGCTGTTTAGTCTATTCATTGCTAGCTTTTTATTTGTCTTTATACTTTTAAGCTATAAAATCTCAATTTGATTATTTTTTAAAATTTATTTGTTTAGACTTGCTATTTCTTTGCTGAGATTTATTTTTCTAAATTTGTTTCAAGCATAGTTGCACTTGTTCATTGAAGCATTTTTATGAAGAATGCTTTAAAATCTTTATGTTAGGCAAATCTAACTTCTCTGTGACCTGCATATGGGTATGTACTGATTGACTTTAAATTCAGTTTGAGGTTTTCCTGGTTCTTATTATGACGTTTGGTTTTTGATCGAAATATAATCATTTGAGGTTTTACCTTATGAGACTCTGGACCTTATCTAAAACTTTTGTTTTACCTGTCTCCTTCTGACACTATTCTAGCATGGGAAGAGTGGATACCACCTTGTTATTCCCAGGTGGAGTAGAAGTCCAGGTTTCCCTTTGGCCTCTGATGACATCTGAAAGGAGGGGCTCCTCATTACTGCCAGGCAGGGATAGGACTTCTAGTTCTCCATCAAGCCTCCACTGATATTTCTTTGGCTAGAAATAATAGGGGTGCCTCATTACTGCTCCTCAGGTGGCTTTGCCCTGAGAAAATGGCTTTGTTGCCTCTGGATGGTGGTGAAAGTCCTGACTCTCCACTAGGCCACTTACAACACTATCCCAGTGAGGTGGTGGGGGGAGGGACACCTTGCTATTGCCAGGTAGAATTGGAGTATCAGCTCCTATTCAATCTTTTTTACCACGTTGGGCAGGATGGGAGAGGGGGGAGGTAAAGTATCTCATTATAGCCCACAGAAGGTGGCAGCCTAGGTTCTCAACTCAGCCTTTGCTGGTGTGGGTGTGAGTGAGGCCACAGTTTTGTTTCTATGGTATTCAGCTGCAGAAGAATGGCTACTACTTAAAAGCTTTCTGTCTTGCTAGGTTACCCCTTTCCTGTTCATTTGGCTAGTTTAGAAACCAGGCTTTTCTTGGGAATTGTGCTCATTGATGTTTCTGGGTTGCTTGCTTCTCCAGCACCCAGTCTGATGTAAAAGGCAAAATGAAAACCCAACCAAGTCACTGCCATGTTGTTCTTTCAGTCACAAGTTCCCTAGCCATTCCACCTTCTCTCCCGCTTTCAGAGTTTTCTTATGTTTGTTTTATATAGAGTATTCGGTTGCACTTAGGACAAGGAACAGGTAAAAGTATATGCTCCGATTTTTGAAAGTGAAAAGTTCTCACTAATTTTTAAATTAATTGTTTCATTCTCATACTCAAGTTTTGCCATTGTCTCTCTCATCATAGAAATCATATTCATCTTGACAAAACTCTTAATTCTCACTTATTATATGACGATTTCTCTAGTTACCCTGATCATAATACTACTTCATCTTTCTGATTTGTCAGCCATCTTTATTCTATGTTTTTATATCTAATTATATTCAGTCTTCTGGGAGATCCTGGGCAAATCAGTTAATCTCTCTGGCCCTCAATTTTCTTATTTGTGAAAGGAGGATGACACTGGTCCCCTGACTATTTCATAAGATATTTAATAAGCATTAAATGAAAAACTGTAAAATGCTTGTCAAATGTTAGGCATTATTATTATTATTCCAAAATTTCTGGGTAAGACTTGACTTTCCTTTGTAATGACTTCTTTGTGTTTAGAGATATACTCTAGACGTTAAGAATATTGCACTACCAGACCTAACACAGGTAATTGCATCTGATCCATTATTATTTATCAAGCAAACACATATACAGCAAATCCATGTTCCTTATTATTACATTCATGTATATGTCAACAAACAGACACTACTCAAATAGTTTCTAGGACTTCCAGTCAAGATGGCGGCATAGGTAAAAAAACAGCTTGCCTCCTTGCACAACCACATCAAAATTATAACTTAATTATAGAACAACCATCACTCAGAATTATTAGATCAAGTTGAATGAAGTCTGACAACTAGGGAATTAAAGAAACCACATCCGTCCAGACTGGTAGGAGGGGCAGAGTCACGGAATGGGCAAGTCCCCCAATCACATGTAGTCGATAAAAATTTGGGAGATATATCAGGAGCAAAGATTCCCAGTCCCATACTAAGCCCCCCAACCCAGCGTTCCAGTGCCAAGGACGTAAGTCCCCATAGCTTCTGGCTGCAAAAACCAGTAGGGACTGAGTCAGTGGAAAAAACTTCTAGAGTCCCAAGCAGTTCCCCTTTAAAGAATCCACAAAGGACTTACTCAGACTCACTCCTGAGCTTCAGCATCAGGGTAGCAGCTTGAAAGGCACTAGTGGCATACAAGAATTGAATTGTCTGGCATCAAGGTGAAAGCTGGGGGTGGGAGGCAGCTTTTCCCAGACAGGTAGGCAGAAGTAATTGTCCCTTTTCTTAACCCTACTCCCACAGAGGTGGCAGGCACATGCCATATCTGAAATTCCTTTAACCTGGCTAACACTGTTCACCCCACCCTGGGGATCTCCTGAGACTCCCTCCCACCCAACTTACAGGCCCACCCAAACTGTTACCAGAGACTTTTCCATATGAATGGCTGGTCCTGGCTCATGTATCACTATTTCCTAAAACCTCATAAACAAGCAACAGCTGGCCTCAGTGAGCCCCCAACCCCTGTAACCTCTTGCTAAGTGGCACCAGGCCCAGCACTAGCAGCAGCCAGCCTAGATTCACAGCTTGTCTTCACCTGGGAATCTCCAAGCACAGCACAAGTAGCAGCCATCAGAGATTGCTTTATAACCCAGGTAGGGTGGCCCTGGGCAAACACAGGTGGGGGCTGACCTTGGCCTGCATCACCCAGGAAACCCCAGAGCCTGTGCATCCAGTGGACAGCTACAGACCATGCTGAAGCACCACCACCCTGCCCCTGCACAGTTGGTCCTCCACGGAGGGCAGAGGTTGGTGGTAAGTGGTCATAGCCAGACCTTGCAGCTGACTAGCCTCCGGAAATCTCTCCCACTGACCTGTCAACAGCCATCAACTACAAGAGGAGGGTGTACTCAGCCCACATGGAGGGCACACCTTGAGTACCCAGCTTGGGTGATACAGGAGGCTGTGCCACTGGACCTTACAGGACACCTACTACATTAAGCCACACTAACAAGATAGAAAGTCATGGCAGCTCTACCTAATACACAGAAACAAATACAGGAGGGTGCCAAAATGAGGACACAAAGAAACATGACCCAAATGAAGGAATAGATCAAAACTTCAGAAAAAGAACTAAACAAAATGAGATAAGCAATCTATCAGATGCAGAGTTCAAAACACTGGTTATAAGGATGCTCAAGGAACTTAGTGAGAACCTCATAAAAAGATCTAGTCAGAAACAAAAGATTCACTAATTGAAAAAAAAAAACAATTTGCAAGGAATTAACAGTACAGCTGATGAAGCTGAGAAACAAATCCCTGATTTGTAATATAAGGAAGCAAAAAACAACCAATCAGAAAATAAGAAGAAAAAAGAAAACAAAAAAACAAAACAAGGATACTGTGCGTAATCAGCCTCCGGAACAACTTCAAGCGGTCCAACATTTCCATCACAGGGGTGCCAGAAGGAGAAGAGAAACAGCAAGATATTGGAAATCTATTTGAAAAAATAATGAAAGAAAACTTCTCTAATTTGGTGAAGGAAATGCAAGTCCAGGGAGCACAGCAAATCTGAAACAAGATGGATGCAAACCGGCCCACTCCTGGACACATTATAATTAAAATGCCAAAGGTTAAAGATAAAGAGAGAATCTTAAAAGCCGCAAGAGAAAAGCAGTTAGTTACCTACAGGGTAGTTCCCGTAAGACTGTTAGCTTATTTCTCAAAAGAAACTTTGCAGGGTAGGAGGAAATGGCAAAAATATTCAAAGTCATGAAAAGCAGGGACCCACAGCCCAGACTGCTCTACCCAGCAAAGATATTGTTTAGAATTGAAGGGCAGATAAAGAGCTTCCCAGACAAGAAAAAGCTAAAGAAGTTCATCATTACCAAACCATTATATAAAATGTTAAGGAGACTTATTTAAGAAAAACAATATCAAAACTATGAACAATAAAATGGCAATAAATACATATCTATCAATAATTGAATCTAAAAAACAAACTAAGCAAACAAGAAGAACAAAGACAAAATCATGGATATAGTGAGCATTCTGGTGGTTGTCCAGTGGGAAGGGGTTGTTGGGGTATGGGTGAGGAGGTGAGGGGGTTAAGAAGGTAGGTTAAGAAGGGGGTTAATAGGTAGTTACAGAATAGCCATGGGGATGTAAAGTACAGTATAGGAAATTGAGTAGCCAAAGAACTTATACACATAACCCATGGACCCCATGGACATGAACAATAGTGTGGGGAGTGCCTGAGGAAGTGGTGGGTGCTGGGTGGGAGGGAGTAAAGGGGTAAAAACTGAGTCAACTGCAATAGCATAATCAATAAATTATAATTTAAAGAAAAACAAATAGTTTCTGAAATACTTGCGACTCCCTGAAGACAATGTTAAACTGTTTTGAAAACATCCATGTCAGAGAGAAGGAAAGTTACCTATTTCAGTCAAATGTTTTTTAAAAGCATGTTTACATATACTATGCAAGTTACTCTCAAGATACAGATAAAATATTCCCTGCTCTGAGAAACTTACAACCCTAACTGTAAAGAACAAATAGCTGCATGAACTTAAGAGACCATTTAGTCCACATCCTTGATAACAACCTTTTATTTTTAAAGCTTTACAAAACACACAAATGAAAATCTCTCTTCTATCTGATTTCATTCCCTAAACCAATTTCATCCTCCTTTTCTAAGAAGAAATTCAAAGCAAGTGGTTTCCATGGTCTACAAAAATGCTTTGGTAATTATAGAGCAATCTACCTATACTCACTTTTTATACAAAAGAAAAAATACAGTCTTTGCTTAGAATAAACTGCTTTGTATCCCCAAACAGAAGTTAAGATCAATTTGTTACAATTAAAGTAAGATGACCCAGAAGGTAATGAAAATATACTGTGTGTTGAATGAATACAACCTGTCATTTCTGTATGGTGACATGAGATGTAGTATTTTCTAATTAATTGCCTTTACTCACCAAGCATCTTTGGATTACAATCTGGGTCTTCCATGTAGTTTTCACTCAATAAAAAAAATGGGCTCATCAACCATTCCCTATTCCTACCCTCTTTGGGGTTAACTGGCATTCTGATTTAGATAATCTCCTATGTATTAAAAAATATAAGTCTCTCCTCTAGAGATAAATCACCTCTTAGTATGTTGATAAATATTAAGTTTCTGGTTTTGTAAAAGAGATCATTAAAATCTAAAATATACTGGAGCAAAGTACAATCATCTTTGTTAAACCCTTTCTGGGTGTCCAGCTGGGGTGCACATTTATGCTGTTCATCACTTCAAAATGCGATACAGGCTGTAAAAATATTGGTAGATCCACTTACTGTTATTCTAAAACCAATACTGCTAACATGACTTCAGTGCAGAAATGAAAGAAAAAAGCAGTTTAACATTCTTAATATTAATGAAGAATTAATACATCACCAAACAGATCACAAACATGCAAATAACTCACTCTCACCTGTTTTTAAATGTTTTTAAAAAACAACAAAAAAATTAAATGACATCTAATTCATAATGTGGAAATTTTGCTTTAACTGTTGGGGGAATATATGCTGAAGTTAATGTTTTTGAGTAAAGAAAAACTTCCTGCACTATCAAGACACCACTTTTAATCTAATGAAACAACTGAGAAGGCTCTGTCCCAGTGACATTTTACTTTCACCAGCACCACTTTGGTGGCTGCTTTTACTGGAATATATTTAACAATCCCCAAATGCATTTTGCTTGGCAACTTCTTTTAAGAAATAAAACCATTTGGAAACTGTTCTGTGTAAAAGACCAACTGAGTCATCTATTTTTTAGGAACATTTTGAAAAGGAGTATTGCCCTGGCTGGCACAGCTCAGTGGATTGAGCACCAGCTGCGAACCAAAGGGTTGCCGGTTCGATTCCCAGTCAGGGCACATGCCTGGGTTGTGGTCCAGGTCCCCAGTGGGGGCCACATGAGAGGCAACCACACACTGATGTTTCCTTCCTTTTCTTTCTCTCTCCTTTTCCCTCCCTAAAAATAAACAAATAAAATCTTAAGAAAAAATGAGTATCTCTTTCCTGTTATTCCAAGATCCCAGCATTTATTTCAGTGTAAGCATTATATATAGATGGCTCTGTGAATGCCAAATTCACAAGAACAAACAATTACAAATTTAACCATTTTCCTATGAATTAGAATTTAATTATTACAAATAAATTGTATGTGACAAAATATGAAATTATAAAATCAGTTCTTTTACATTTATTTGCTAAATTGGCAAAAACTGAAAAAAATACTGTGAAAGAAATGAAGACAAATGAAGAGTAGTCAAGAGAAATGAAACTAATTATGAAAAAGAAAAAAGTCACATTAGTTAGAATCACATATAAAAAATGCAAAACTTGGCCAGAGTTAATAGAAATATAAGAATACCGGGCAGATAGCAATTCCAAGTAACTTCCCAATTTTAATATCTTAATATCGCTAATATCTTAAAAACTCTCAAAAATTATATTTTGCTTTTATTTCCCTTAGGACCAGATGATAATATGCAAGAGGCTCATGCATAATCACCACATCACTTGTCCATGGTAAACTGGAAAGCATGCATGGGTATCTACAAGTTACTCAGGGCTTTGCCAAAACTGGCATGTTGCCTTCATGAAAATAAACTGCATTTGTCTGGCTCTCGGAACAAGAAGTTAATAGTAAAGTTTTAAAGAATTTTGAGGGCCCTTGCTTATGCTGGATTCTATGCACCAGTCTAAAGGCAGAATTTGATATTCTGAAACACTGTAAGTGGATTCTAAAAAGAGCTTAGTAAAATTGCTTTAAAAGGTTTACTTTACTTTTAAAAGCATCTGTTGCTCCAGGTGCATGGTTTTTGTCTGGATGAAACTTCAAAGCAAGCTTTCTATAAGCTTTTTTCAAATCTTCATCACCAGCATCTTTGGTAACTCCAAGTACTTCATAGTAATTTTTACATTTGTTTATGCTGTAAACAAGAGAGTGTGTTATAATGAAAATTTCAAGGAAGAAGTTCATATAATACTATAATGTTTTATTTATTAGAATAGTATAAAGAACTGTCTGTGGACTGTTTTCTCAATATCAAATGATAGCTTATCACGTTAAGGGTTACTGCTTCATTCTGTTTTTCTACCACAGACTATTCCTCCAACCTCTTCCCAGTTTAAGAAGAGTTGACCATGAGAATGTCTTTGGTGCAATTCGTCACAACTACAGAAAGTAAAGCAAAGTCTGTAACAATTGTGCACGAAGGACAGAGCACGGAACTGTAACTGAAATATGAGGACAAGAACAAGTTCATAGTATTTTTAAGATCATAAAAGAATTCAAGCCCTGGCTGGTATGGCTCAGTGAACTGAGTGCCAGCCTGTGAATCAAGAGGTGGAGGGTTTGATACCCAGTTGGGGCACATGCCTGGGTTGCATGCCAGGTCCCCCAGCTGGGGGAGTGCGAGAGGCAACTGATCAATGTGTATTTTGCACATTGATGTTTCTCTCCCTCTCTTTTCCCTCCCACTCTCTCTAAAAATAAATAAAATCTTAAAAAAAAAGGAATTCAATGATCCTCACAAGTTATGTTGCAGCTAAGGAACAGTATGCACTACACTCCGAGAATTCTGTTGTTGCATAATGTATATCTAACCAAAGGTCACAGCAACAGTTCCAGACAGAGCATGTAAAGCAATTACAGCGCATGGTGGTTTAAATGTCAAGTCAGTTCAGCCTGGCCACGCTAAGGAGAATTCAACAATGAAAGATAAAAGCTCTTAATAAAATATATCATGGGACTCAAAAATGTTTGTTAAGCCCATTTTCATTATGAAGAGCATACTCTTTAAAATTACAGTAAGTCCTCACTTGATGTTGTTATTAGGTTCTGTGATTAAACCAATTTTACCACAGGCTAATTGACACAAAAAAGAGTTAAGTTCCTATAGCATCTGACCAGCGTCACAAAGCAATGTTAAATGAATCATCGTTATTCAATGACCTACTGTACTTGCATAGTTTATAACCCTGAATATGTAACTGATTTGAATCTGGTATCTTTAACCCTTTCGGTACGGGTGCTGGATATATCCGGCGCCCATCGGATGACCTGTGTGGACGAGTGCCGGATATATCCAGCATCCAAGTGGCAATCCGTGCGTGCAAATGACATCTACAGTTGGTAAAATTCTATTCTGTTTTACCGGCATATTAGATGAGGATCATATGTGTACATAGTTTTGTATATAATCTTGTATATAATCACATAATCTATATATGATTTTTATAAATTTTACTTATATAATTAATAGAATTTTATATAACTATCTCTTAATATTAAAGTTACAGACAACACTTGGAAAAAAGCATTGTTTTATTAAGCATAGATCTTATATAAGGTTAGGAAAGTCTTCACACAAAGGAGGACTGACCATGTGCTATGTGCGCATTTTTGGCGCAGCACCTCGTACAGCGGGAGTGTCGCGGCGGAAAGAGCACTCGTGCCGAAAGGGTTAATGTATATTATAAAAAGAAATACTTGGAACAGAGAACATTAATCCTTTTGGATGCTAACATTCTCCTACAACCTCATAATTTTTCTTCACTAAAATCCAGGTACATTTATACATTTTTTTATGACATACTTTCTGACTTTAGATGTATTTCAGTCTGAATGGCTTGATGACAGAAGTGGAAACAGGTAAAAGGATCTGAAGTGCAGTTGTTCACTGGTAGCTAAAGTACTGCAAACACTGACTCAAAGTTTTCAAAGAAAAGAGTCAGGATTGGTCTTTTTTTTTAAACTGTGGAACATATTAATCATCACACTGCTTGGTATATGAATACGTTCTCAGTAAATATTTCTGGAATAAATGAGACTCAGCTCTTCTTTTATAATGAAAGCATTCATCATTTGGTATATGAAGTAGCAAGAGAAAAAAATGATAAGATTATAGAAATTTGTCCATATCACATCAACAAAAATCTGTTACACAGTCTTCTTTATAGTAACAATAATTAAAACTGGATTTTTCTACTTTAGATACTTAATAAATATTAACACAAGTTAATTTTATTTCATGAACATGACATTTATTTAGTCAACAATATTTACTGAGTACCAACTACGTCCCAGACAGTGTTCAGGCACCTGAGATATATCAGTGAACAAAACAGAGAATGATCCTGCCATGGTAGAGACTCCCTCCCTAAATATGACTAGAAACTGCAGTAGAGGAAAAGGGAAGGGCTCATTTACAGAATACCTACTGTTTGTCAGGCACAGGCCCACAATCCCATACCCACGTTCTAATACCAGTAAGCCCTGAAAACTGCTAAATTATTCTATAACTAATTTGACTACAAAAGCTTGACTTGAACTTTTTTAAAGGTAAAATTTGACCTGAATGAATGTGAAACTGCTACAGTCTGCATTTATTCCATTTAGGTATGAACAGTTGTATGTTTTGTTGCAGAAATATTATCATTAGTGTCCAAGTTGCTTACCAGTTATATAATGTATAATGAATGTATGCTCCTTATTAGCTTTCTAAAATATGATGAATTCTGATTACAAACTACATCTGGTCCACGAAGTTTTCACATAGAGAATTGGAGAATCTTATTATCCTGATTATTTTACACAAATTATCTCATTATGCCTCATTAAGTTGATATTATTCTTATTTAACCAATGAGGAAATCAAAGCTTTGAGTGGTTAGTTGCCAAAAGTCATATAGCCAAGTAATAGATGGGAACCAGAGTTGTATCTTCAACGAAAGTTTACTGAACATCTACTTTCTGCTAAATACTGTTTCAAATACTATAGTGATGAATAAAATGTCAAAAAAAATTCCTGCTCTTACTAAATTTACATTTAGGACAGGGACAAGCAATGAACAAATATGCAAGTAAAATATAAAGTATGTCATATGATGACAAATATTTAGAGAAAAATAAAGTGGCAAAGGGGAACAGAAAGCGGAAGGGGAGGCTTCTTGCTAGGGTGATCAGGAAAGGGACCACAAATAAAGATTCAAAGCTTAATTGTATCACTTGAAAATTCTGTTCAGAGCCTGAATAGAAAAGGAGCCTCCTCAGACTCCAGAGTAACCATCTCCTTCCTTCCAATCTGTTTTTTCCAATCAGTGTTTAGACAGACTTTCTTACCTTCTACATATTTTCCAATGTTGGTTTTGGCGCCCAGAACAGGCGTTCTCGGCCTCTTTTCTTGCTTAGTTCCCACCACTCCCTCAAACCTCAGCTTAGCTCTCCCTCTTCTCCAAAACTCAAATTCCTGAGGACTGGGTCTGGTGGCCCTCTTACAGCCTCTCAAAGAGCTCGCTGAATTTAGCCCTGTGCCAGCAGTTACCACACTGCACTGCAATGACCTGCTTACTCGTCTGAGTTCTCTTTCACAGGCCCCTTGAAGGTAGACACCATGTCTTGTTCACTGCATGTGTTGACAGATGGATGAATGACTGACTCAATTTGAGGGCAGAAATGGTGAGGATCCAAAAGTAACTTTTTGGATCAGAGGTACTTAAGTGCTATAATGAAAATGTAGTTGGCATCGAAACTCAGTTTGGAACTGAGCGCTGACTACGAGCTAAGGAACAGAGCTAAGAATATGACGCACACTCTGCCTGAACATCGAAAACAAAAGGCAGTAATAAACCAAACACTGAACAATCCTCAAGTCATTTGCATTTGGTTGGACTGCGTAAGATGTTTAGTTACGGACCATGTTAAACCTCTAAATTTGTTCTGTTGATAATTTCTGAGCACAGAAGTCTAGACAATAGAAAAAGGCAGCCCAGGAGGGGGCTGCTGGATAGTATAGAGAAATTAGGTTGGAATTTACAATTTTCTAGAGATGGGTCAGAAAGGTAAAAGAATTGCCACAATGAGAAAAAAAGTAGGAAAGACAATTAATTCACTAATTTTTGGCTGTATCTAGCTCTGCCATATCTTCCCTGCACTAAATTTGCCATCCTATATTAAAGGAGAAATCTTTGAGAAACCAGCAGAGAGGTATGCAGTTGGTAACACCAATGGAAAGCTGAAGGCTATGTATTTCAAGTTAATACTCCAAATATACTTATTTTTCTGACCTGACTGAGAAAACACTATTCATATACTTATTTTAATTAATATATTTGTTCATCATGTTCCTTTTTACCAGCTAAAATGCATGGTCACACTTTTAACACTTTGATCCTTACTGAAAGATTCAAACTTTTTTCGCCATCTTCACCAAAGAATTTTTTAAAAAGAAGGAAAGAAAGCAAAAAAGAAACTAAATTAAAAAGAGGTAACCCTTCACCTACCCTGGAAGAAAATATTGTGAAATAAAGGCTGAAAGATCTGTCTGGGAGCTCAACAACGGAGAAGTACACCTGGCTCAGGCTCTTTATGTGTATAAAAGCAAGATGGGCAGGGAAGAGAGTCTTCTTTCAGTTCTTTTCAATACGCGATACAGCTGACTATTTAAATAGGTTCCGTGTTTAAGAGGTGTTT
>VMDR010030882.1:0-12227 GCA_007922815.1 Macrotus californicus
CCCTCTATCTGGTACCCCTACTCCCTTCAGCAATCCCTGCCCCTTAGTTCATGTCCATAAGTCATATAAGTTCTTTGGCTACTCCATTTCCTATATTGTTCTTAACATCCCCTGTCTATTTCGTACAGAACAATTTGTGCTTCTTAATCCCTGCACCTTTCCCCCATTCTCTCCCTTCCCCCTTCCAACTGAGAACCCTCCTAATGATCTCCATACCTATGATTCTGTTCCTCTTCTGCTTGTTTGCTTAGTTTGTTATTTAGATTCAATTATTGATAGTTGTGAATTTGTTGCCATTTTATTGTTCATCATTTTTACCTTCTTTTTCTTATATAATTCCCCTTAGCATTTCATATAATACTAGCTTGGTAATGATGAACTCCTTTAGTTCTACCTTGTATGGGGAGCACTTTATCTGCTCTTCTGTTCTAAATGACAGCTTCGTTGGATAGAGTAATCTAGGTTGTAGGTCCTTGTTTTTCATCATTTTGACTACTTCTTGCCAGTGCCTTCTTGCCTGCAAAGTTTCTTTTGAGAAATCCGCTGATAGTCTTATGGGAACTCCTTTGTAGGTAACTTTCTGCGTTCCTTGCTGTTTTTAAGATTCTCTCTTTATCTTTAACCTTCAGCATTTTAATGTCTTAGTGTGGTCCTTTTTGGATTCATCTTGTTTGGGACTCCCTGTGCTTCTGGGCTTATATGTCTATTTCCTTCACCAAGTTAGGGAAGTTTTCTTTCATTGTTTTTTCAAGTAAGTTTTAAGTTCTTGCTCTTCTTCTCCTTCTGGCACCCCTATCATTCAGATGTTGGTATGTCTAGAGATATCCCAGAGGCTCCTTAGTCTACCCTTCTTTGTTTGTTTGTTTTTAATTCTTTTTTCTTCTTGCCTTGGTTTTTTCTTCCTTGTGTTCCAAATCATTGATTTGATTCTTGGCTCATCCTCTCTACTGTTGGTTCCTTGTGGATTTTTCTTTGTTTCATTTAATGTAACCTGCATTTCTGCCTGGGTCTTTTTTATGCTGTTGAAGTACCAGTGAGTTCCTGGAGCATCCTAATGACCAGTGTTTTTGAACTCTGTATCTGATAGGTTGCTTATCTCTATTTCATTTAGGTCTTTTTCTGGATTTTTGTTCTGTTCTTTCATTGAGCCATATTTCTTTGCCTCCTCATTTTGACAGCCTCCCTGTGTTTGTTTCTGGGTATTAAGTGGAGTTGCTTTGACTCCTTGTCTTAGCAGTATGGCCTATTGTAGAAAAGTATACCTGTAAGGTGTATGGGGCAGAGCCTCATGTAATTGCTGGAGCAGGGCAACTGTGTCACCTTCTGTGGCTCTGTGTGAGGGAGGGCTCAGAGAGGGAACAATGCCGCTGCCTGGCTTCTGGAGTTTTACCCAGGGGGAAGCTGTCTCCCAGCACTCACCCTGTTGCCAGTCACTTCACTTTCTCCCTGTATGCCACTGATGCTCTTCCAGCTGTTGCCCTGGTGCTGAATCCCAGAGGGGATGAGTCTGTGTGAGTCCTAAGTCTGTTTGGACCTTTAAGAGGAGTCTCTTGAGAATCCTGCAGTTTCTTCTGACAACCCACCCCCCACTGGTTTTTACAGCCAAACATTATCTTCCTGGTGCTAGAACCCCGGGCAGGGTGATCTGGTCTGAGGTTAGGATCCCTTGCCACTGAGGTATCTCTCCTAATTTTTAACCACCACATGTGTATATGAGATTGCTTGGTTCTCATCTCTGCACCACTCTGCTTCTCCATGCCTCTCCCCACCTATCCACCTCTCTGTGCCTCTCTGTACATTTCTGTGTTTCCTCCCCTCCTATTTGTCTGGATGAATGTGGCTTCTTTAATTTCTTGGTTGTCAGAATTCCATACAGCTCGATTTTCTGATGATTCTGGGTGTTACTTGTTTTGTAGTCTAGTTGTAATTTTTGCTGTAGTTTTATGAGGAGGCAAGGCATGTTTACCTGCACCTCCATCTTGACTTGAAGTCCTCATTAATGTATTTTTAAAAGAGATAAAGGCAGGAATCCAATTGATTTGGTATTTTTGCTTCCAATTAATATAGTTGGCTTTTTAAAGTGTAAATTTACACTAAATTAGAAATGACATCCTTTGCAAATATTTAACATTGTGATTTTAAAAATTAGTAACTTGAAAATGTGTGAAGGTGTCAATTATTTTGTTCTACTTTTCAATTATCTTAGAAGCTAATATAGTAAGAACATTTGAAAGCTGCTGTATCAAAGATCTGAGGTCCATACAAATACTAAAGAATCCATGGCTTTACTGTTCCAAAACTTGTAGTCAAAGAAATGGACACATTATGATATCAGGTAAAAACTGCCATTTCAGAAAGTTATCCTATTAGCATAATTAGTGCTCATAACTCTTTATATGTAATCAAGTTTAACTAAATTAACTCTTATGAAAAATCAACATTCATAAATCCCAAGAACAAATTCTAGAGATTGATATTAAATCAAATTTAACATTTATTTAGTTATTCATTCAGCAAATTATGAGGCCCTCTCCTAGCCAGCCTGTGGGAGGCTCTGGGAGGCTCTAGGAGCACAGCCTGAACACAACCATCTAGGGCCCTGTTCCTTGCCAGCTTACACTACAGTGGGGGAACACAGTCTAAACACACACAAGCCCATAACTGAGGTAATTTCAGATTGTGTAAAGTGCTGAGGAAAATGAAAATGAAGTGAAGGGATAACAAGTAATTGGGGAGTGGAGGTAGAGGGGCATTGAGTCTGAAGGTAATGAAGCTTAAATTTCAGACCCCTTCATCTTTAGGCTCCTTCTGAGCCCCTGGAGGGATGGTGACATGCTAGTATGAAGGCACACATGTGCACACACACACCTCACACACCAGACAGCCAAAACATAAACAAAATACTTGGAATGCCTTAAAGTTTTAGAGCCCATGCATGAAAACACCTACTAGAGATTTCTCAAATTTTGGTGACAATCTTAAAAATTTTCATGATATTATTAATAATGAAGAGTAAACCCAAATGAGAAACACATTTCAATCAATGATATTATATTAAACATTAAATAGAAAATAATATCATACCAACTTCATATGAAGAGATGATCAAACGGTATGCAGCCTAAATTGTAGTATAAAGAAGTATTATATCCAGCAATTAATTAATAAAAATATATATTCTTTTTCTGGCTTTTCTGATGGTTCGGGTATGTGTCAGCTTTTTCAAAAAAATTTTGTCCTTTGTGTGATTTTTTTTCTTATTCTACATAACTGTTCACTTTTGTGTGAATTTTTCATACTCATAATTTTTTATACTTTTTCTCAAATTATATAAGCTTCAGGCCTCATAAAACCTGTGTGGTTCTTGAACGAAGCTTCTTTAGATGGAAGGATCTGGAAAGCCCTTTCTGAGTTGCTGACATTGGAGTAGAAGCCTGAATGAGGACAGCATTCCAGGAAGAAATAACAAGTGGCAAGGCATTGAAGGGAGATGATTTTGGCTTGAGAAGGCCAATCTGGCTAGAGCAGAAAGATGGGCAGTGGCCAGCTCATCTGGGGCCTTGGAGGCTAGGGAAGAGGCTTCATGTCATTCTAAGTACAACTGAATATCCATCTGATTCATATCTTTTTAATCATGTTTTTAAAAATTTATTACATTGATTGGGATGACATTGGTTAATAAAATTACATAGGTTTCAAGCATACAATTCTATAATACATCATCTGTATATTGCATTGTGTGTTCACCACCCAGAGTCAAATCTCCTGTCCCCATATATTTGAGTCACTTTTACCCTTTCTACTCCCTGCACCCAATCCCCTTTCCTTCTGGTTACCACCATACTGGTGCTATGAGTTTTTATTCGTTTGTTGCCTTGTTTGTTGCCTTCAGTTTTATAACCCACATATGAGTAAAATTATATTGTTCTTGACTTTCTCCATCTGACTTATTTCACCTAGCCTGATATTCTCAAGATCTATCCATGTTGTCACACATGGCAGATTTTCACCTTTCCTTATGGCTCAGCAGTATTCCATTGCATGTGTGCACCACACCTTTGTCCAGTCATCTACTGGACAAAGGACAGTTTGGTTGTTTCCATGTCTTGGCCACCATGAATAATGTGGCAGGAACATAAAGGTACATTTATTTTTACAAATAAATGTTTTCAAAATTTTCAGGTAGATACCCAGAAGAGGGATTGCTGAGTTATATGCTAACTCTATTATTAATATTTTGAGGAAATTTCACCTGGCTGGTGTGACTCAGTGGACTGAGTGTCAGCCTGTGAACCAAATGGTCGCTGGTTTGATTCCTAGTCTAGGGCACATGCTTGGGTTGCAGACCAGGTCCCCAGTAGGGGCACGTGAGAAACAACCACATATTGACATTTCTCTCTCTCTTTCTCCCTCCCTCCCCCTCTATAAAAATAAATAAACAAAATTTTTAAAAAATAAGATAAATTTAAAAAATATATTGAGGAACTTTCACAATGTTTTCCATAGTAGTTGTATCAATTTACATTCCCACCACAGTGTATAGAGGTTTTTTTTTCTCCACAACCTCACCAACACTTGTTATTCCTTGTTAGTTAGTTTGTTTGTTTGTTTGTTTGTTTGTTTTTTGATAATAGCCATTCTAACAGGTGTGAGGTGGTATCTCATTGTGGTTTTGATTTACATTTCTCTAAAAGCTAGTGAAGCTGAGCATCTTTTCATATATCTGTTGGTCATTTGTACATCTTTTAAAAAATTTTATTTTGTTTTATTTTACAGAAATATTGCAGAGAGTACAGAAAGTTCCTCTATGCTGTCTTACATAGCCTGGTACATTTGTTAAAACTAAGAAACTATCATTAACTAAATTACAGACTTTGTTCAAATCTTACTAGTTTTCTTATACATCTTATTTTTCTTTTTTTAATGCTATTTTACTGATTTTGCCATTACAGTTGTCCCAATTTCCCCCCTTTGTCCCACTCCACCCAGCAACCCCACTCCAGATAATCCCCATTCCATTGTTCATGTCCACAGGACACGTGTAGGTTCTTTGGCTACTCCATTTCCTACACTGTACTGTACATCCCCACATCTATTCTGTAACTGTCTATTTGTACTTCTTAATCTCCTCACCACTTCACCCATTCCCCCATACCCTCTACCACTTGGCAACTGTCAAAATGCTCTCTGTATCCAAGATTCTGTCTCTGTTCTTGGAGTTTGCTTAGTGTATTATTTAGATTCAATTGTTCCTAGATATGTACCTATTGACATTTTATTGTTCATAGTTTTGATTTTCTTTTTCTTCAAAAAGTCCCTTTAACATTTCATATAATGGTTTGGTGATGGTGAACTCCTTTAGGTTTTTTTTTGTCTGGAAAGCTCTTTATCTGCCCTTCAATTCTAAATGATAGCTTTGCTGTATAGAGCAACCTTGGTTATAGAAGCCTACTATCATGACTTTGAATATTTTTTACCAATTCCTTCTAGACTGCAAAGTTTATTTTGAGATACCAGCTGACAGTTTTATGGGAAGTCCCCTGTAGATAACTAACTGCTTTTTTCTTGCTACTTTAAGATTCTCTCTTTGCCTTTAACCTTTGGCATTTTAATTATGATGTGTCTTGATATGGACCTCTTTGCATCCACCTTATTTGGGACTCTTTGTGCTTCCTGGACTTGCATGTCTATTTCCTTCATCAAATTAGGAAAGTTTTCTTTCATTATTTTTTTTTCAAATAGATTTCCAATGTCTTGTTCTCTCTTTTCTCCTTCTGTCACCCTTTAGTGCAAATGTTGGAACACTTGAAGTTGCCCCAGAGGCCGCTTAAACTATTCTCATTTTTTTTAATCTGTTTTCTTCTTCTTGTTCTGATTGGTTGTTTTTTACTTTCTTATTTTCCATATCATTGATTTGATCTTGGCTTCATCCCTGTAAATTGTTCTTTATTTCAATTAGTGTATCCTTCATTTCCAAGTGGATCTTTTTATGTTGTTGAGGTCCTCATTAAGTTCCTTAATCATCCTTATAACTAGTGTTTTGAACTCTGCTTCTGATGGGTTGCTTATCTTCATTTTATTTAGTTCTTTTTCTAGAGTTTTGATCTATTCTTTCATTTGGGCCATGTTTCTGTGTCTCCTCATTTTGGCAGCCTCCCTGTGTTCGTTTCTATGGATTAGGTAGAACTGTTATTACCCTCTGTTCTGGTAGCATGGCCTAATATAGTAGGTATCCTATAGGGTCCAGTGGCATGGCCTCCTCTATCATCCAAGCTGGGTACTTGAGGTACACCCTTTGTGTGGGCTGAGTACACCCTCCTCTTGTAGTTGAGCCTTGATTGCCGGTGGCAGGTGAATGGGAGACATTCACCTAGGCCAGTCAGCTGCAAGGACTGGCTGTGACCACTGACCACCAATGCCTGCCCTCCATAGAAGATCATCTGTGTGGGGGCAGGGTGGTGGTACTCTGACATGGTCTGTAGCTGTCAAGTGGGTGTGCTGTCTCTGGGGTTTCCCGGGTGGTGCAGGCCAAGTTCAGCCTCCACCTGTGTTTTGCCCAGGGCCACCCTGCTTGAGCTATAAAACAATCTGAGATGGATGCTATTGTGTTGGGCTTAGAGATTCTCAGACAACCCAAGTTAGGGTTGTAGGTACAAAATAGACAGGGGGAGGGTAAGAATAGTATAGGAAATGGAGAAGCCAAAGAACTTATATGTATGACCCATGGACCTGAACTAAGGTGGGGTGGAATGCTAGTGGAAGGGGGGTGCAGGGCAGGGAGAATAAAAAAGTGAAAAAAACATTACAACTGTGATAGCATAATCAATAAAATATATTTAAAAAACATAAAAATTAGTTTGTCTAGCTTTATGAAGGATGAACTAGAGGAGGCAGCAATTAAGGCCATTATAGATATAGGAGGCACCTTGTATCAAACTATGAAACAGATTGAAAACTGAATTATCTTCCTTTCCTACCTTAATCTCCTGCACTACCCAACCCTTATTTTTGATCAGTCAGGATCTGGTCAGAAAAACAGAATCTATGCTAGGTAGTTCAATTGAAGGAATTTAACTTAGGGAACTGGTTACAAACATACAGAAAAGCTAAAAGAGAACACAGAGGAAGGTGAGGCAACCCAGAGATTAGCAATGGTAGAAAACCATTATTACCCCTAGGGCTGAAACAACACAGAAGAGGTGGGGTTATGGTGTCTGAGAGCCAAAGCCACCAGGTGGGTGTTGGAACCTTGGACCACAGCAAGAGCTAGATGTAAAAGGAGACTCAGTCATTATTGCTAATGACACAGGAACAGGGAGAGAAGAGAGGAATACTTTAGCTTCACTCTTCCTGCCAGCTCCCATTTGGCTGTGCTTAACCAGAAACCACTAGGCAAGAGAGCTGGGAACTGCAGTTTGCAGGAAAGGTGGGGGAGCTGGCGAGGGTCAATGAGTTTCCTGTGATACAAAGCAAGAAAAGGGCAGGGAAAGGGTCTGAGAGCAAATCTGAGTACTAAATAACTGCCACATCACCAAACAGTTAACCATCCCAGAATTTCAGAAACAATTGTTCAGTCTTTATGACCTGTTAATTCATCCTCCAAAATTCTCTTCTCTATTCCAAAGCCACTGCCTCAGTTCAAGCCCTCACTTGGACAACAGAAATGGCTTTATAACTTGTTTCCCTACCTCCACTCTCTCCCACTCTAAAATGCCCTCCACATGGCGTAGACCTCCAGAATTCATTTTTAAATAGAGTTGATTGTGTCCCAAACTTTGCCTACAGATAAAATCCAGTTCCCTGAAGTTAGCCACAGGACCTTTCACGTCTGGCTCCTGCATACCTTTCCCGCACAGCTTCCTATAAACATACTAAAAGAACTCAAGATTTCCGAAACCTGACATGTTCTTTCATGCTCACAGCCTTTACTCACACTAGCTGGAATTCTCTTTTGAAATCTTTTCTTCCTCCTGGAACCCTTTAAATCCTAAAAGTCACCTCCTAAATAAAAACTTGGTTAGCAGCTACAGGTAAAATGTATTATTAACTATGTTGTATTCCAACAAGAAGTTGTTCATACTGCTAATAGAGTTTATTTATGATATTTATACTGCTAATGTAGAGCACTCTTTATATTATATTCTAATTTGTTTTAGAGTATCAGTGATCTCCTTGATCAGGGGTCCACCACCTCTCTTTGTAAAAAAGTTTTATTGGCACACAGTCATGCCCATTTGTTTAATTATTGTCTATTGCTGCTTTTGAACTATACAAAGGCAGAGTTGAGTTGGTACAGAGACTGTACAACACTCAAAACCTAAGATATTTGCTCTCTGGCCCTTTAGAGAAAAAATGTGCCAACTGCTGCCCTTGATGCTTCCTTAAAGAAATTCCTAGAAGATAGTCCAATTGGCACATGGTAGGTGCTCTGTAAATGTTAATTAAAAAGACTTATAAAATAATTCTTAATCATTATTAAAATCAAGAATTCAAAGCATCCAACATTAAACAATAGAATTCTGGAGAAATATAACTACAGGCAAATCTTTCACAGTGAAGTAAAACTATCTACTGAAAAAGTGTTAAAATACAATCAGTAAGAGGGGGGAAGAAAGCTTTGCTTCATGTATGACAAATAAATGGTTCTTCTTCATAGATAAATAGCTTCTGTGAAGTTTTTTTTCTTGGTGTTGCTATTAATGGATTTTTAACACTACTATAAGCAATAATTCTCATTCATTGCTTTTGGGAATGCAAAATGGTACAGCCACTTTGGAAGACAGTTAGGCAGTTTCTTACAAAACTAAGCATACTCTTAATATATAATTCAAAACTCACGCTCCTTGGCATTTAGCTAAATTAGTTGAAAATTATGTCCACACAAAAACCTACACACAAATGCTTACAGCAGATTTTTTTCTATCCCCAAACTTGGAAACAACCAAGATGTTCTTCAATAGGTGAATAAATAAACAAACCATAGTACCTTACAACCATATAATTAAATATTATTCAGCCATAAAAACAAATAAACTCTCAAGCCACAAAAAGACATGGAGGAATCTTAAATGCACATTGCTAACTTAAAGAAAGCAGTCTGAAGAGACTGTAGTTTGATTCCCATTTTGTGACATCATGGAAAAGACAAAACTATGGAAACAATTTTAAAAAATCAGTGGTTGAAGAGGTTATGGGGGAAAGAGGAATAAATAGATAAACCCAGAGAATTTTTTAGGGCAGGGAAAGTATTTTGTGTGATACTGTAATGGTGAATACACATCACACATTTGTCAAAACTCACAGAATGTACAACAGAAAGAGTGAATCCACTACAGACTTTAGTTAATAACAATGTAAAAATATTAGTTCATCAGTTAAAACAAGTGTACCATGCTAATGCAAGATGTTAGTAATAGGGAAAATTGAGAGGAGAATAAAAAGAGGTGGTATATGGGAAATCTCTGTACTTTTTGCTCAATTTTTCTGTAAATGTAAAACTGTTCTAAAAATTGTCTATTAATTTCTAAAGTAATATAAGATAAATAAATGTTAAGAATTAAATTATTCAAATAAAAATATGACACAGACAGCAGTGTGATGGTTACCAGAAGGAAGGGAGTAGGGGGTGATGGGGGCCTAATATATGGTGACAGAAGATGGTTTGACTTTGAGTGGTGGGCACACAGTACAATTTATAGATCTTGTATCATAGAAAAGTACACTTGAAGCCTATGTGATCCTATTATAGCCAATGTCACCCAAAAAAATTAATAAAAAATTAAAATATATATATGTGGCTGATAAACAAAAAATCTTGGACTTCTGGTCAAGATGGTGGTGTAGGCAGATATGACTCGCCTCTTTGCACAACCACATCAAAAAATTACAGCTAAAATATAGAATAGCCATCCTTCAGGAATGTCACAAATCGATCTGAATGGAAGTTGGACAACTACAGAGTTAAAGAAATCACATCCATCCAGGAGGGGCACAGACACAGAACGGGCTGGTCCCACACCCATGTGGATAAAAATTCAGCAGGGATATCTAGGGAGTGAGGAATCCCAGACCCATACCAGTTCCCCAGCCCAGGATTCTAGTGCCAGGAAGGTAAGTCCCCACAACTTCTGGCTGCAAAAACCAGTGGGGATTGAGTCAGTGGAAGAAACTTCTGGAGCCCCAAGAAGTTCCTCTTAAAGAACCCACTAGGAACTTACTCAGACTCACTCCCTCTGAGCTCCAGCACTGGGGTAGCAGCTTGAAAGGCACAAGTGGTATACAGGGAGAAACTGAAGTGTCTGGACAAAGGTAGGCAGAGGCCATTGTTCCTTTGCTAAAAACCCTGCCCCCAACAGAGTCAGCAAGCTGGTGTCATATCTGAGACTACATCAACCTGGCTAACACTGTTTGACTTGCCTTGGAAATCCCCAGAGGCTTTGCCCCACTCAATTTATGGGTCCATCCAAGTTGTTTTTCCATAAGAATGGCTAGTCTCAGCTCCTAAATCGTAACAAACAAGCAACAGCTGGCTTCATTGAGCCTTAGCAGAAGCCAGATTAGATTCACAACTTGGCTTCTCCTGAGAATCTCCAAGCCTACCTACCACAAGTAGCTGCCATCTCAGATTGTTTTACAGCTCAGGCAGGGTTCCCCAGGCGAAACAAAGATGGGGCTGACTTTGACCTGTACCACCTGGGAAACCTCAGGGCCAGCACACCCAGTGAACAGCTACAGATCATGTTGAAGCATCACCACCCCTCCACTGCTAAACTGACCCTCCATGGATGGCAGAGGTTGGTGGTCAGTGGTCACAGCCAAGCCTTGCAGCTGACTGACCTGGGTAAATCTGCCCCATTGATCTGCCAACAGCAACCAAGGCCTAACTACAAGAGGAGGGTGTATCAGCCTATACTAAGGGCACACTTCAAGTATCCAGCTTGGGTGACAGGGGAGGCTGTGCCACTGAACCCTTCAGGACACCTACTACATTAGGCCACACTACCAACAAACGGAGTCAAACCAGCTCTATCTAATACATAGAAACAAGCACAGGGAGGCTGCCAGAATGAGGAGACAGAGAAACGTTGCCCAAATGAAAGAACAGGATCTAAATTCCAGAAAACGAGCTAAACGAAATGGAGATGAGCAATCTAACAGATGCAGAGTTCAAAACACTGGTTATAAGGATGCTCAAGGAACTGAATGAGGACCTCAACAGCATAAAAAAGACCCAGTCAGAGACAAATGATACACTAATTGAAATTAAGAACACTTTATAGGGAAACAACAGTAGAGTGGATGAAGCTGAGAATCAAATCAATGATTTGGAACATAAAGAAACAAAAACCAACCACACAGAACAAAAAGAAGAAAAAAGAATCCAAAACGACTAGGATAGTATGAACAGCCTCTGAGACAACTTCAAGAGGTCCAACATTTGCATCATAGGGGTGCCAGAAGAAGAGAAAAAGCAAGAAATTGGAAATCTATCTGAAAAAATAATGAAAGAAAACGTCCCTAATTTGGTGAAGGAAATAGACATGCAAGACCAGGAAACACAGAGAGTCCCAATTATTATGGATGCAAAGAAAACCTCTCCAACACACATCATAATTAAAAGGCCAAAGTTTAAAGAGAGACTCTTAAAAGCAGCAAGAGAAAAGAAGTTATTTACCAGATGGTTGCCCGATGGGGTGGGAGAGGGGAAGAATGAGTGAAGAGGTGAGGGGATTAAGAAGTACAAAGAGGTAGTTACAGAATAGGCATGGGCATGTAAAGTACAGTGTAGGAAATGGAGTAGCCAAAGAACTTACATGCATGACCCATGGACATGAACAATGGTGTGGGGATTCCCTGAGGGAGCACTGGGCACTGGGTGGAGGGCGGCAAAGGAGAAAAAATCAAAACTATAATAGCATAATCAATAAAATCCAATTTTAAAAAATCTTGAATGTTTTTAGTAATACAAATGATGCAAATACAAATTACAGTAAAATACCATTTTTCCTATTAACTTTGAAAAGGAATTTTAAAGTATTTTAAGTATAATGAGACCAATATGTTTATACACTATCAGTAGAAATGAAAAATCATGACAGCCTCTCTGGAAAGCAATTTGGCAAGAATCTCAAATACCTTTATTTCCCTTGACTCAATAGTTCTAGGGATCTATATTTTAAAAGTGTGTGTGTGGGTGTGTGTGTGAAAGAGAGAAATTGATTCTATAA
>VMDR010030883.1:0-12218 GCA_007922815.1 Macrotus californicus
ACACACACACACATGCTATGTATGCTTAAAAAAGGACGTAAGAAATGGAGTGATACACTATGTTTTTGAACTTGAAGACTCAATATTGTTAAGATGTCACTTTTCCTGAAATTGATCTATAGGTACAAAGCAGTCTCAGTGGAAATCCTAGCAGGCTTTTCGCAGCTTCTTTCAGAAGCTGATTCTGTGATTTTTTATGGGAATGCAAGAGATCTCGAATAGCTAAAGACATTTTTATAGAGGAGAATAAGAGGGAGGACTCACAGCACCTAGTTTCCAGACTCACTCCATAATGCTATAGAAATCAAGGTGGTGTGGATTTGGCACAAGGATAGACTTATAACTCAATGAAATAGAATTAGGAGTTCAGAAATGGACCCATGCATATATGGTTAATTGATTTTTCAACAGAAGTGCCAAGGTAATTCAATGGAGAAAGGCTAGTCTTTTCAAAAATGAAGCGGAACCAAGTGGATAGTCATGGAGAGAAAAAAATGAACCTTGATCTTGACCTCATATTATATACCAAAAGTAATCCAAAATGGATCAAACTATAATATAAAAGCTAAAACTGTAACATTTCTAGGAAAGTAAACATAGGAGAAAAATGTCTTTGGCTGAAGAAAAGATTTCCTGATAATTCACAAAAAGCAGAAACTATAAAATAAAAATGATCAATAAATTGGACTTCATGGAAATTAAAACCTTTTACCCTTTGGAAGACCCTGTTAAGAAAATTAAAATGCAAGGCTCAGATGGGGAGAAAATATCTGCCAACCATATATTGGATATAGGACTTGTATTAAAAATATATGAAGATCTCTTAAAACTCAGTATTGAGAATTCAAACAACCCAATTATAAAAGTGGTTTAAGATTTGTTAACATTCTTTACCAGAGAAGATATGGGAGTGGCAAGTACGCACATGAATAGATGCCTAACATCATTTGTCATAAAGGAAATTCAGATTAAAGCCCCAGTGAGACACCACTACACACACATTTGCATGGCTAGATTAAAAAGGCACACAATACCTTGTGCCGGAGAGGACATGGACCAGCCCGAACTCTGGTAAACTGCTGTGGGGACCAAAATGGTGTAACCATTTAGAAAACAGTCTGGTGGTTTCTTATGAAGTTAAACACACACCTCCCATGTGGCTCGACCATTTCAACTGCAGATATTTATCTTAGAGAAATGAAGACATATTCCACATAAACATTCTGTGCGTGGAAATTCATAGCTTTATTAAAAATAGACAAAGGTGGAAACAATCCAATGTCTTTTAACAGGTGAATGGATAAAATACATTGTGGTATATTTATACAATGAAATACTACTCAGTAATAAAAAGAAACAGCCTAAAGATAGATGAGACCCCATAGATGGATCTTAAAAGTGCGATTTCAATTGAAAGATGTCAGACCCCAACGACTATATATCCTATGCTTTCGTTATAAGACATTCTAGAGAGGGCCGAACCACGGCGACAGGATGCAGCTCAGGAGTTGCCTGAAGCCAGCCAGGAAGGTGGAACAGGGCAAAGGGAACCAACCGTCTGGGATAATGAGGATATTCTATGTCTGGTCGTTACAAAATTTTATACTTTTGTCAAAACTCAGCATACTGTACGCTTCAAACAAATGACTTTTTGTATGTTAAGTCTTCATAGATCTGATTTTAATCATGTTGTGTTTGTCATGGTGTTTGCATGTTGCTGCTCAGTGGGTCAGGTGTCGGGGTGCAGGAGAGCCTGGGGTGGCTGTTGGGGATTATCGCAAAGGCCAGTGCAGCCTGGGCTGTGGGGCATCTGCAGCTTTAGGGGAAGCACCCATTTCCTTCTGCTGGAGCCCCCGCTGCCCCCATTCCTTCCCTGGATCCACATACCATATTTGACTCCCAATTTCCATCTAGCAAAGGAGTAGTGATCCCAAGAGGAGTTTGAGGAAGTGAAAGAAAAAATATCACCTTTACTGTCGAGGGGAGAAAACAGCTGTCTGGGAATCAGGCCAGGGCAGCATCTGACTCAGGGCCCGTCGCTGATTTTCTGATGTGAGGCTTTTCCTCTGTGGATGGGCTGACTGATTCAGCCCCAGGGCTGGCTGAGCATTTTCCTGGACCTGGCCATTGGCAATTCACCAGCCTGCCGTGGGGATCCCCATTTGTTCCTAATTTCAAGGTTCTCATGGCCTAGGAGGAAAAGCAGACATAGGTGTTGATAATAATCATTACGCATTTGTGATGTAAAGGTGTGCTCAGGAAAGTAGAGAAGCTGGGACCGCCACACTGTCACCTGTTCAACATGGCTAATAACAATAAGCAACTTCCCAACATCACCGTGTGTAATTAATAAAATCTCTAAAACTGTATTTTCAAACTATGCATTTCAAAATATACATTGTCTGAGTTGTATAACGAAGCAGCATTCACAGCACGTTCCTGAGCTTTATTCGGCCCTGGCTGGCTTTGAGCCCATCTTTACCAAATAGAGTATGGCTTGGGTGTGAGTAAACTAATCATAGTAATAGCTACCAGGTGCTGTGCAAACATTACGCAATTTAATACTCATTAACATCATGCAGGATCCATAACATGAGCCCCATTCTGCCCAAGAGAAAAGCGAGGCTCCTAAAAGTTAGACACTTATCAAAAGTCCCCCTGCCAGGGAACACTGACTCTAGTAGAAGATGGATAGAGAGGCAGGGTCTCCCGTCCTTTTTTTTTTTGTTTTAAATTCCTGTTCTATTAGTTTTACCCTGGTTTGGTTCTCCTCATATTGTTATCAAAGATCAAAATGTCTGTTATCACAGACCAAAATGCCTACTAGAACCGGGTAGGCTGCTCATGTAAAAGATGGAGGGCGGGTGTCAGCCTGTGAGGAGGGCAGGGCTGCAGGGACCTGAGTGGCAGGAACACATCTTGTCTCAGACCAGCGGCCCCTTAGCTCCAGCCAAGTTTTGCAAGCTCCACATGGCAGCTCCTCCTCCTTCCTACACAGGCAGAAATCTGAATTTGAATGTGAAATATTCTGATGTTACATTGTTAAATAGTTTAAAAATGAAAAAAAAATTGTGCAGGCCTAACTATAATACATTGTGAATTAGATTTAGTCTAAAAGTTTGCAATATCTAGCCCATATAATTTTCTTTTAATGTAAGATTTAAAACGAAAAGAGAAATTTTGCCATTGGCTATATTTAAAGATCTGGCATATTGTGTTGGATTTTTAGATGACATTCTTCTTTAAATCATCTTGGCTGGTATATTAGGGTTTTCCAGAGAAAGAGAACCAATAGCATGTGTGTGCATATGTATATATGCATATGTGGGCATAAATATATATGCATATAGAGGTATGTGTATGCATGCAGATATGTGTGTAGATCTGTCTATGTATCTCTGTCTATAGAGAGGTTTATTTTAAAGAGTTGGCTCATGTGATTAGTGAAACCCAGGAAAGAGCCACTGTTTCAGTTCAAAGGCAAAGGCTGTCTGCTGTTTGATTCCTTCTTGCTCTGGGGGAGGTCAGTCTTTTGCGCTATGCAGGCCTTCAACTGATTAGATTAGGCCCACCCACACTATGAAGGCCATCGTGTTTTACTTAATGTCTACTGGTTTAAATGTTAATGTCATCCACAGTCACTCTCCCAGAAACATACAGAATAATGCTTGAACTACTATGTGGGCACCATGGTCCAGCCATGTTGACACATCAAATGAACTACCACAGCTGGTAATGTGGAGAATGGAGAGACAGTTTAGGCAGAAGGCTGGGCTTTCTTTGGGGTAGGAGCAGTGATTACCTGGGTTGTGATCAGCTGCCTTACATTTGGGGACTATGTTCCATGCAAATTGTCTCAAGAGCACAACTCAGCAAAACACCCGGGAAACAGGGAAATGGGGCAGCCGCCTGTTTTCCAGACTCTGTGGCCCTAATACAATAATCTTCAAGGGAAAGGCTGAAGTCGGGCCTTTGCTGCTGCTTGGAACAACTTCATTAATCAGCACTGGCCTCAGGGTGAGAAGCCAGGAGGCTGAAGAAATTGAAGGCTACTACTTTTGAGTCAGTGAATGAAGATTTGACCTGGCTACAGGTCTCTTGGTAATGCTTGGCAAATGGATAGAACTCCTGGATTTGCATGCATATTATAAGACAAAAAAATCCCTTATTTATTAATTGAGGTTTCAAATGGGAAAAGCAGCTGCTTGGAGAGGCACAGAAGTGTGGGAGAGCAAGTCACAGGGCCAGGTTTGGAGTCACCTGCCAGCTCTGAGTCTGAGCTATGTCCCCATGTGCTCTGCAAGGCCAGGGGCAGGGTCTGGCAGAGTGACTGGAGGTCCAGCGTCTAGCCCTGGGCAGTTTCTTCAGTTTCGGGGACACAGAGCAACCTTTCTTGCTCTCGGCATCTCGTCTCATAAATGGGAGAGTCTCCTGGATGAGCTCGCCTCCCTGTGTTTTGGCTGCAGTCTCTTTGATTGCCTTTTCACATGTCAGTAATTCTGTAGTATCATTGTTTACAGAGAAAATTAATTGGTAATTGAGTCTTTCCTCTAGCCTGGTCGATCCAAATTTTCTTTTTATTATTGACAGTTTTAGAGATGTTTCTTTCCGTTTATTTTTTGGAAATGTTATGTAAATTTTTAGGGCTGTTGTCATATTTGGGAAACCTTCAAACACAGTTTTTTTTCTTATATGTCTTATCTAATGACATATGTGCCTAAACATTTATGCATAACCATGAAATTGGACAGTTTGGTCCTTGATGTAATTTCCACATTCTCTGAGGCAGCTTTGTCTTCTTTAATATTTCAAAGATCTTTACCAAATCAAGCCGATATGCTCTTGGAGAAATTGACTAAACCATCCTTAAAATGTTTAAAAATAGACAAGAGAGGAAAGTTCACGAAGCTGAAAACAACACATTACAGGAGCCAGGCAGACAATGTTGCATGTGAAGAAGTACACACAAGACATCAGCTCATTTACAAAGATGCTCTTTTAGGGGAGTTGCCCACGTGGGTCAGCGGCTGCTTGTTTGGTGGGAGAAGCCGCTCAGCTGGACTGAGGCCTGAGTCCTGCAGAGGCTTCAGGGGTCTGCGAGGGAATTGGGTTTCTGTGGTGAACGCCTGCCCACCCCCATGTGGCGGAGGGAGACAAAGACCATATGGTTTCACTTATACGTGGAATCTAAAACAAGCAAACAAAAACAGGCTCATAGAAACAGACCAAAGGGATGCTTACCAGAAGGGAGCGGGAGGGATGGCTGAAAAAGGGGAGGGGATATTATCAATAACATGGTGATACGTTTACAGGGTGACGGGTGATTGCTAGAATGAGTGCGGCGATCACACTGTAAGGCGCAAAAATGTTGACTCACTGTCTTGAACACCTGAAGCCAAAATAACCAGTGTAAGATTGCATACCAACTATACTTAAATTTAAAATAAATAAACAACTACATAAATAAATAAATGAATAAATAGTACTGAGGGTAGGAGCAAGAGAAATTTTGCAACAGGGCCCTGTATCCCTGACTTTTGTAAGGAAATGCTTCTCCTCACCAGCTGGTACACTTCTGTGTTAGGGAAGCTACCAACACTGCATTGAATGCATTCCTTTTTTTGCCATGGACACTTGGAAGTTCCTATTAAACCACTTGACCTTAGTAATTATGAAGGATTGTGTGATGTTGATTTTTAGGAATTCTGGCTTCCATGCCTTATTCTAATGATCGCCAATCAATTTCCTTTTTTTTGTTTGTTTGTTGTATACAGATTTGAAAGGCACCATAAAGATTATTTGGGAAAAATATTAGAGGTATCAGTAAAAGAGAGTTAATGTTTTGGAGGGAGAATGGCTGAGATGGAGTTGAGCGGGAGGATCTCTAAAAATAAAAGCTGGGATCAGGGCAGAAACGGAAATTAAGGACGGAACCAATATTTGAGAGCTATCAGCAAGCCGTGGACTGGACTCGGCGGCCAAGGACAGCCCTGGCAGGGGCAGGAAGCCGCCAGACACACCCCAGGGTGGCCTCTGCCTCATGTACTTACTTAGCCTTTTTTTTTTTTTTTGGTCTGGGTATTTTGAAGATTTTTCTCTTTATTTTTTCACTATGACATATCTACTTTTGGATTAATTTGTGTTAATCCTGCTTTGTGTTCAGAAGAAGTTTTTAAATTGAGAATTTGTATCTCTTTTTAAGCTTGGAAATGTTCTTTCATCTTTGAAATATTGCCTGTTCACTACCCTCCATGTTCCTTAACTGCTCTTTCTGACCATTGTCCCCATTATGGTCATCCTCTGGTCATTTCCTCCGAGTCTGATCTCATACGGTGTCCAGTCTACAGTACACTTTACCTATTGGTTGATCTCGATAACTACACATTTAATTTTCACAACTTCTTTTTCTTACTTTATTTCTATTGTTGACACTGTTACAGATGGCCCCATTTTCCCCCTTTGCCCGCCTCCACCCAACCCCCAACCCCCTTCTCTCTGGACGTCACTGCACTGTTGCCTGAGTAGTTTTCAAGTCGTTTACTGTTATTTTAATTTCTGCCTGATGTTTTTCCTCATAATTTCTGTCCCTTTTATTGATGTTATTTCTTCTCACTGAGGATTTTAGGATTTATTTAAAGTCATTGTTAACTGTTTATAATTTTACTTTCATCTTGAGTGAATTCATGTTTGACTACATATTATTTTGTTTCCTGTTTTTTGTCGCATTTGATTTCCTAGTGTGTTTTGAAATTTTTGTTTGCAGGCTCATCTGAAGAGGGGGGTCTTGTACCACCTCCCTATCCCAACAGACAGATGCTATTTCAGTTAGGATGCGCTGGACTTCATGTAAGAGGAAATCCAACCAACACTGGTTAAACCACATGGAATTTATTTACTTCAGGAGAACAGAGGCTTGGTAACCCAGGGTCCCCCGAGTGCTCCAACAGTGCCAGGATCCAGGTCAGCTTATCTTCTTTCCTCAGAAGTTGCAAGAGGCTGTCTCAGCTTCAGGCATCCCATCATTGCACAATAATGCACCCAGTGAGGTGGCAGACACAGGCAGTGAACAGCGGCTTTTTCCTTACAAATGCTTTATTTGGAAGCAAATCTCTCCGAGGAGCCCTAAGCAGTGAGCCTGACTTGGGTCCCTCACTGGGTATTCAGCACATGCACTTTCCACCTGCCCTGCGAGGATAAAACTCTGACATCCCAGGGCAACTGGCAGCAAGGCAGCATTTCGAGCTTCTACGAATCGCCTCGGGTTTCTCTTCCATTTCACAGCCACAGACACAATCATCTTGATTTTGAACTTGGCTATAATTTCAGCAGTTTCTTTTTATATTTCATGTGTCATTACTATGTGCTCAGACTGGAGGAAACGAAAGGGCCTTCAAATGATATACTTACAATGCTATCTTGATCCAAATCCTATTCTTTTTCTTTTTTAACTTATGAGATGTGAGGCATGTGTTGGGCAAGTGATCAAACTCACACCACTAATGGAGATGTAGTTGACTTGGCTTGAAGGGTGTGGGCCAGAGTGGTGACCAAAAGCAGGGCTGGCTGCCTGCCACTACGAAAGCCAGTACTCAGAGGCAGGTGCTGATGTAAAGAAAGTGGCTTATTTGGAGATGCCGGCCACCTGGAAGATGAGGGACTCACATCTCTCAAAGCTCATCTCCCCATCTCAGTGAAGGCAGAATTTTTCTTAATAAGAAGAAAGCAAGGAACAGAACAAAGAGGTGAAGGGAGGGGCTTGGAAAGTTCTCTCTGTGCAGACTAGCACAGTCCATCTGATGAGGCACATGATGGTCCGGTGTGCCTCGTCCTGGCTTAGTCATCATGGCTCCACGTCATCCTGGCTCCACAGCTGAAGGTCAGGACATTTCCTGGAGTTGGGATGCTTGAAGGTCGGAGCCTGTATCTTTTGGAACTAGTTCCCAGGATTCTTATACAAGCATGCTGTTCATCTACAAGCTACGTATTAGTCAGCGTCAGCACTCACAGAAACAATAGCAACAGAATAGTGGGGTTACAATTTCCCGCCATGACAGTAAGGAGAATGACACCCTCTATAATCCTGGGTGGGTCAGCACAGGTGAAGCCCAAAACAAGACAAATAGATGCCCTCCTGATACATATTCAACTTGAAAGGATACACCTGCCAATTCAGCTTCCTAACACTTGAGGGCAGAACTTTAGCCCAGATACAACTTCCATATGAACTTGAACTCCAAAGTCAACCTCCAAAGCCATGAATTCTTGTTATTTTAAACTTGAATTAGCTGCACTATGGCAATTGTGGAGAGTAGCAATATTTAGTCTTGGTTAGTTTTCACATTAATAAACTGGAATGTGGTACACCGCTTAGAAATGATAGGGGTGAGACGTCAACACCTTGACCCATAAATCCTTCTGGCCAGCCCCGTGTGTGTTCTCCAGACAGCAGGGGGTGCGAGGCTAGAGGAAACAGGAGGGTCTTTTTTATGTTTTTCCAAGGGAGCACATATTTTATAGTTGGGTTACAACAGCCAGCAAACGACACATTTTGTTTTTCCTGTACTGCTTTGTTTATTACTGCCATTTCTAGAATGGCTGGTCCAATTTGGAGCAGAGGTGGGGTTGTTTCGAAGACTTTCTTTCAAAGGCTTTTTTTCCAAACTCATTTTTTTCCTTTTCCTTTAAAAGGAAAAAGGGAGTTACTTCTATAGAGTTTATTTACTAGAAGTTGTTCCAAGGGAATTGAAGTTCTGCATTTCAAAGAACTTGTTTTCAGAATTTTTTTTTTTTTAGATTAAAATGTTAGTTCCATACAGTTTACTAAAGAACTGTCTCTAAGGGTGTTGGAGAGTAGCTTCTGAGAGGGCTGCCTGAAGCTGTCATTGCTGATTTTTTTCCAGCGCCTGGTTTGCTGCCATTCAAGCAGAAAGGGGCTCTGGCCTGTAATTCCCACCCGCAGCTGCCATCTTTTCACCCTTCCTCACACTCTGGGGTCCAGCATCATAGCCACTCACCTTCAGGCTGCTGCTCAGGCCCCAACTCGGCCTCTGATCCTTTCTACCTTCATATCCATGTGCATGCCGGCCACTGGCCAGCTTTGAGG
Organism: Macrotus californicus; assembly: GCA_007922815.1. Classification (NCBI taxonomy): domain Eukaryota; kingdom Metazoa; phylum Chordata; class Mammalia; order Chiroptera; family Phyllostomidae; genus Macrotus; species Macrotus californicus. The sequence goes on from VMDR010030883.1 coordinate 9,104, forward strand.
CTGGCCAAGGACTGCCTTACCCCCACACTCCACGAGGGCGATGCCTTACCTCCATGCCCCATCAGCTGAGACAGTGGTCTTTGGAGCCATCTCTGCAGATTCTGTCCCCTCTTGGTGAGTTGAGATATAACTTGGGGCTGCTAGGTCTCCATTTTGCAGGAATCCATTGTCTCTCAGCCTTCACATTTCCCTTGCTCACTTTTAAGGCTATTGTTGTGTGCAGCCCTTCAGCAACTGCAAGGGAGGGGAGGGTTGTGCTAACTGCATGTAATGACTGAGCTCACCTATGGCGGGAAAAGCACGTCAACAGTTACTTCCTTTGAGGGTAGAGTCCAGGGGGGTAGGCAGCCAGCATATCAGGATTCTGTGCCATGGGAGGGCTCTTTGTCATCTTGGTTTAGGGAGCCTGCTATTTCCACATCGGTGTTGGCAAAAGATGGCCCATAGGATAAATTTAGCTTGCCACCTGTTCTGGTAAATTACTGGGCCACACTCATTGGTTCACATTTTGCCTATCGCTACCTTCATGCCAGAGTCAGTTGGCTGAAGCAGAGATCACATAGCTAGCTGGCAGAGTCCAGGGTATCTCCTAACTGACCCTTCGCAGCAAAAATTAGCCAACCCCTGGTCTTCAGTCTGTAGAGGGGAAGAAACTTGAGACTTCTAGCAAAGCCCTAAGAGATTCAGGAAGCCTTCCTGTGGTCTGTCTGGCACCCCTTTATCTGTTCTGGGTGTTTGAGGTTTGGGTGATGCTCACCAATGTACCAAGATAAACCTCTGTGCATTTAACTCGGCCCATGTGTGACAGCCTGAGTGAAGGTCACAGTTTACGTGTGCCCCATTGATCCCCTCCAAGGGATGCTGTGTCAATAGGAAAGGACAGAACTAAAGAAAATATTATAATATTAGGAACAATAAAATATCTGTGATTATTTGCATCTTGGTGAAGGGTTTGGGGTATTCCATTATTTGCTTTGGTGACATCTTATTAGATGTGGTGAGGCAGTAAAATCTTTGACCACTCATCCCAACCTATTTGTATGAACCCCCTTGGTGGACCCAAGGTCAAGGAACACAGCAGAGCTATGGGCTGGCATAGCAACCAATCTAAGGCAATCCACAAAGGCCACCAGATGGGGAGAATGAGGAATGCCTTCCCCTCCTCGAGGTTCCTGCCCATTTATCCTCTGTCCCTGGTAGAACAGCTGGGGCAACATGGGTCAAAAACATGTGATTTATGCCTTGACTGGTGTGGCTCAGTGGGTTGGGCATTGGCCAGCAAACTGAAAGGTCGCCAGTTCGATTCCCAGTCAGGGCACATGCCTGGGCTGTGGGCCAGGTCCCTGGTTGGGGGAGTGTGAGAGGCAGCCAATCAATGTTTCTCTCACACATCGATGTTTCTTTTTTTTCTCTTTTTCTCTCCCTTCTCCTCTCTCTAAAATATAAATAAATAAAATCTCTAAAAAAACATGTGATTTATCTATACCGGTGGCCACATCAGCGGGAGCGTGGCCAAGCTTGCCATGCGAGAGGAACTCCTGAATATGCGTACCCAGGACACTGTTTTTCTGTACAAAGCAAGGCTCTTCTCCGCGACTGTGGTGTATCCCTCAACAACAGTAAAGAAAATAGAGCTTGAAAATAAGGCAAAATGTAGGCAGACGTCCTTTTAATTGTTAACAGGTTCAAGCAAAGATTAATGAATTATTTAGAAGAATGTTCCTGTGTTTGACCTTGATATTTACTATTTATAAGAGTCCAGACATTGCAAAATTATATGTTAACTTGTAGTTCTGTTTGACAGAGGAAAAAAAAAACAAATTATGGGTTTTTTTTTGCCCTGTAGGACAGTAACTAGTTTTGCATTTGGTCTAGCAATATTTTTAAATGTTTTTTTTTCTACCAGTCTTATTCAATCCTCTTTAACAGTGCTTTTCATTGATGGATTGTGCAGACCCTGTTCCTCACATACTCTAGGAAGCAGCTCTACCATCTTGCTGGCTTGTAATGATGGAGAAAGGAAAGCCCAGCCCTGCACGTTCAAGCTTCTCCTCCCTTAGTGTATGCTGACATCTCATTGGCCAAAGCAAAACACATCAAACTCAAGGGAAAGGAACTTCTCAAAGGAGATGGGAAGAAATATTAACTGAACACATCTAACCTACAGTTATGGCTAATTTTATTTGTCAGTTTGACTGGGCCATGGGATGCCCAGGTAATTTAAACATTATTTCTGGGTGTGTCTGGGGAGGTGTTTCTGGAGGAAATTAACAGTTGAATTGTTGGACTGAGTAATGACAATGGCCCTTCTCAGTGTAGGTGGGCATCACCCCATCTGCCCAGACCCTGAGATACACCATTGGCCTTCCTGGGTCTCCAGGCTGCAGACAGCAGATTGTGGGACTTCTGATCCTCCATAATCATGTGGGACAATCCCACTATCTATCTGTCTATCTATCTGTTACCTTTCTCCTATTGGCTCTGTTTCCCTGGAGAACTCTAGCTCACCTACCACAGTGGATAAACTGAGGCATTTCATTACTAGAACTCATTGTCAGATGCTTAGAACAAATAAAACGATCATGTATGACAGAAAATATAAAAGCCTGCACACTGACACCTCAGCAAATGTCCTGATGGCAAATTGTGTGTGTATCACAGACTTGGTTGGACATCATGAAGATAGTAAGTGAATTCAACCAGCCAAATGTGGTATGCCATAATCCTGCACTGGTACCATGTGCAGGTATTTAGCAAGAAACAATGTCACTTGTCACAACTTTCTAGGTAAACAGATACAGTTGAGACAAGCATGTTCATAAAAGACTAAGGTTACACCCACTGCAAAAACACCTAGGATGGAGCAGAAAATTTGAATCAGAGGTGGGAGACTCTATAGCCTGGGGGCCATATCTGACCCACCCCCAGTTTTGTCAATAAAGTTTTATTGGAACACTGTCATGCACATTCCTTTGTGGGTAGTCTATGGACGTCATGCTACAACGACAGGGTTGAATAGTTGCAACAGAGATCACAGGACTCACAAAATCTAAGAGACTTACTTTCTGGCCCTTTACAGGGAACATTTGCTGACCCCTGCTTGAGAACAATGCCA